>QANT01008763.1:0-12618 GCA_003254885.1 Purshia tridentata
TATCGTGCGACCCATACCCTAGCCACCACCTCTCTCCAAACCCATTCAGTAGCATGCTGTCAAAAAATACATAAAGGTTCGGCAGCTTATGACTGAATATAAGTAATATGTTCGGTAGAATACCTCCATTCAATGGTTGCTTACCGAAAACACTGCCTACGTTTGACAATAGGGTGCCGAATAATCACCAAAATTTTGGCACACTAGTGTCGAAAAGTTTCTAAACAAGCGAAGATGTAGTTGGGTCGCGCCGAATTTGACAATAGGGTGCCGAATAATCACCAAAATTTCGGCACACTAGTGTCGAAAAGTTTCTAAACAAGCGAAGATGTAGTTGGGTCGCGCCGATGGCTGGGTTGGGCGGGTAGGGTGGGGTGGGGAGTCCGGTGAGGGAAGGAGGAAGAGAGAAATTTANGGAGGAAGAGAGAAATTTATTTATTTTTTACTGGAGGGGCAAAAAGGGAAAAAAAAAAATGAGAAGGTGGTCAAATCAGCAGTAAAGGGTGGTCGAAATAGACTGGGCCAATCAGTAATTCATCAAGAACTACATTTCCTATTCTATGCCTATTGGATTGTTGTTCGTGCCAAAATATAACCAAAAAGAAAAGGACATTAAAGTATCAGAAAAGTTAAAATCACACAATTGACTCCTTAGAGTAAGACATATGTCTGAATAATGCAAGAATATTACTTTGTAAACGGGTTCCCTTCCAGAAGAGAATAAACTGCGTACGTACTAAAAGACTTACAGTTTACAACAAAATCTTTGAGGGAATAGGGACACATCCTTGAATGGGTCAAACATGCAGTAGTAGAGTAAACTAAACAAGCTTGGCAACACATGCAGATGCACTGTTACACTTGATCTAAACAAAAACCTGTACAGTATCCATGTTGCCGTCTTAAGAATGAGTAGAATCACTAAATAAAATTCCTCATGGACCAGAAGATAAAAAGTCTGCAATTTGTTGTGGGAGCCGAAGCATAAAGTTCCAACAGAAACATTGCTACACTAGAGTGAAAATGCCGGCCAAATTTCTGCTTCCTTTCCCTATATATGATGCTTTCCCAACAGTTAACAGAAACAATCATCAGCTTTATCCCATTGTACTTCATCCAGAAGGGGTTTTGTTCACCATGGCTGTGATCCCTTTTCTTTTTGTTTTCATGCTTAGCTTCTATCATGTGATTGCTCAGCATAACCAACTTTCTATTGTCACTAAAAGTTCTGCAAAAAGCAATTTACAAACCTACATTGTCCATGTAAGGAAACCAGAGGGCAGAGCCTTTGCCCAAACAGAAGACTTGAAGAGCTGGCACAAATCTTTTCTGCCACCCACCACAGCAAGCTCAGATGAAGAGTCACGCATGCTTTACTCATACCAAGAAGTGATCAGTGGTTTTGCAGCAAGACTAACTCAGGAGGAAGTGAGAGCAATGGAAAAGATGGATGGTTTTGTGGCAGCACACCCTGAAAAAGTATTCCGCCGCCAAACTACACACACACCCAACTTCTTGGGACTGCATCAACAAACGGGAATATGGAAAGATTCAAATTTTGGGAAGGGAGTGATCATTGGAGTACTGGATGGTGGAATTTTTCCCAGCCATCCTTCATTTAGTGGTGCAGGAATTCCACCTCCACCCGCTAAATGGAAAGGAAGGTGTGACTTTAATGTGTCAGAATGTAATAACAAACTAATTGGTGCAAGGTCTTTCAATCTTGCAGCTCAGGCATTGAAGGGAGAGAAAGATGAGCCGCCAACTGATGAAGACGGACATGGGACCCACACAGCAAGCACAGCTGCTGGTGGGTTTGTGCAGAATGCTGATGTGCTAGGAAATGCCAAAGGTACAGCAGTTGGGATAGCACCTTATGCTCACCTTGCAATATACAAAGTGTGCTTCGGAGAACCCTGTCCCGAGGCTGACATACTAGCTGCACTTGAAGCAGCTGTGCAGGATGGTGTGGATGTGATCTCAATCTCCCTTGGTGAAGATTCAGTTCCATTTTTCAAGGACAGTACTGCAATAGGTTCATTTGCAGCAATCCAAAAAGGGATATTTGTAAGTTGTGCAGCTGGAAATTCTGGCCCATTTAACGGCACTTTATCTAATGAAGCCCCTTGGATTCTAACAGTTGGAGCAAGCAGCATAGATAGACGCATTGTAGCCACAGCAAAGCTTGGAAATGGATTAGAATTTGATGGCGAATCTCTCTTTCAGCCAAAAGATTTCCCTTCAAAATTATTGCCCCTTATTTATGCTGGAGTAAATGGTAAAACAGAGTCTGCATTTTGCGCTGAGGGATCCTTGAAAGATCTCAGTGTTAAAGGTAAGGTAGTTTTGTGTGAGCGAGGTGGGGGAATAGCAAGAATTGCCAAGGGAGAGGAAGTGAAAAATTCAGGGGGTGCTGCCATGATTCTCATGAACGCAGAATCTGATGGCTCCAGTACCTCAGCTGATGCTCATGCTCTTCCCGCAGCACATATTGACCATGCAGCTGGACTGAAGATCAAAGCGTACATAAATTCAACAGCAACACCAACAGCGACAATCATATTCAAAGGAACTGTCATTGGAGACTCAACATCTCCGGCTGTTGCTTCCTTCTCTTCAAGAGGCCCCAACTTGGCAAGTCCAGGTATTCTGAAACCAGACATTATTGGTCCAGGCGTAAACATTCTTGCTGCATGGCCATTCCCTCTTGACAACAGCACAAATTCAAAATCCACTTTCAATATAATTTCTGGAACATCAATGTCATGTCCACATCTCAGCGGAATTGCAGCTTTGCTTAAGAGCTCTCACCCTTACTGGTCACCGGCTGCCATTAAATCTGCTATAATGACTTCTGCTGATCTTCTAAATTTGGAAGGCAAACTTATTCTCGACGAAACACTTCAGCCTGCAGATATCTTAGCCACTGGCGCAGGCCATGTCAATCCATCAAAGGCCACTGATCCAGGATTAGTTTATGATATTCAACCCGATGACTACATCCCATATCTTTGTGGCTTGGGCTACAAAGACAACGAAGTCAGTATCCTCGCGCACAAACCAATAAAGTGCTCAAAGGTATCAAGCATACCTGAAGGACAGCTGAACTACCCTTCACTTTCAGTCACGCTGGGACCATCTCAGACATTCACAAGAACTGCGACAAATGTTGGTGAGGCATATTCATCTTATGCAGTCAAGGTTAATGCACCAAAAGGAGTCTATGTGACTGTCAAGCCCAGCGTACTTTACTTTACAAAGGTGAACCAGAAGCTATCATATTCAGTGACATTTAGCCGTACTGGTTCAATAGGTAAAGCTGGTGAATTCACTCAAGGATTTCTAACATGGGCATCTGCTAAACATGTTGTTAGGAGTCCATTTTCTGTTAAATTTCAGTGAGGAAAGGATGCATGTCATATAGTGGTACGTGGTGACTGGTGTCATCATAGTTCATGGTGTTGTATGTGATCAAATATCTGTACCTTTTCATTTCCTTATGTTTTATCCAATAACATGGTAAAACCTTTTAAATGAGACGACTCAAACCCTAAGCAAGAAAAACAAAGGAACCTTTTGACACACAAGGTAACCAAATATAGAGAAATCTTGGCTCTGGTTGAAAGAATTATTAAACGAAAATAAACAGTAAAAGATAGAAGACAGGTTTTAGAAAGAGAAGAATGTTGCAAAACAGATGCAAGAGACTAAAAGGCAAAGGGTAATCCAATAACCATCCACTTCCTCGCAACCAATCCAAATTATCTTTTCTTTTTAAATTTAGTAACAAAAAATTACTGACACAAATCCAATTACTTAATTTCAGACGACCCTATAGTTTCCTTGCCGAATCATCTCACATTCTAGCAAGCTAATTGTAGAGAAACATTCCCATTGCAGGAACTCGGTACAAGCTTCCTCAGGTGGTTCCCATAGAAGAATCCTTGATGGCATTGTCTCTGAAATTTGATGGTTGCAAACTGAATTGCACGACAACGCATCAACCAAAACCAGGAGGCACATCAGGGTCTTCATCATTATTAGCACATGCCTGCGTGTGCTCCATGTCTGTAGAAAAGCCAGGGGCCAGTCTGGGCTTAACATCATCCTGATCCAGCTTATCCTGTAACTGGTGTGTTCTTTCCAGTTGTTCTGCCACGGCTACTTTTTCATGAGGCGGAGGTAGTTGTAGCTCATCATTATTATTTTTCCGATGATTAAGAGAGATAGAAAATCCTGGGGGTTCTCTTAACTCATGGCCAGAAAACATATCATCACTTTTATTGGCTGTGCCAATGACTACGCCATTAGTGTCAGCTTCCTTTTGAACTTGAATGACATGAGTGGAGGGTTCACCCTCTGCTTTCTCTCTTGCGTTAGTCAATTTATTGTAGACAGATTGAACAGTTTCAGTTATTTCACTTTGTATGCCATCGCTTGATCTGATTATTCCCCACAAACCATCAGATATCTGGCTCATTACTTTGTCCCTGGCATTTACAAACATGAAAAGAATTGGCATTATCAGATGTCCCGTGATTCTACTTCGACAACAATTAAACCGAGAGGGTTCAAATAATCATAACAACTGTAAAGTGACCCCAGAGACTCAAAACTTGTAATATTTCATCAAAGATATACAGAACCACAATCACAAAAAGCTACAGAGATCGCATTTAAATCGTTGAGAAAGTGAGAAATTATTTACTTACCCAACCTCCTGATAAATGGCATCAGAAAGCTGTCTGGGTTTCATATTCTCAGCACCTGCAGCATTAAGCGCTGCCGATTGCTTCACAACAGAAACAATATTTTCACGCAGTTCTTCCTGCAATTAATTGCCTTTAATTCAGAAGCAAACACAACCCACATATAGCATTTCAATCTACCGCAAACCCAGTCCTAAATTCCAAAAATTTGGCCAAATTATAAATAAAAAAGAGGAACCCATTGACATGAATCCGTGGAAAACATGATTTCACAATTATTTAATACTGGGTTTAGACTAAATTCAAATAAAAATTTACTGCATTCCCAATTGCTTTCTTCAGAAGAACAGAAACAAATAAAAGAGCTATAGAAGATCATTGTCACAGAGAGAGAGAGAGAGAGAGAGAGAGAGAGAGATGGGTACGGACGTTGTGCTTGAGCTTTTGAATGATGTTGCGGCGGAGTCTGTCAAAGTCTCCATCGTCCTTGAGCTTCGCGATCACCTCCTCTTTGCTAACCTTGTGAGTGCGTGAGCACTCCTCCATCCGATTTTAGCTCTGCTTTTGGCTTTTGGCTTTTTGCATCCAAATTCCAAACCCTTTCCTTTACCTCCCTACACACATATTTGCCGCCAAACGTTTTCCTTGCGGCAGTCCAAGAAGGCAAGATTCCAAGAAGCATTGGAATTACAACCTTATTGTTTATTTTATTCCAGTCCAAATCAGCAAAGAAAACACAGAGTCTTTGTTTTTTCTTTTTGGGACCAGGAAACATAAGTCTTATTTATGTGAGAAATGCATCACCTAGTGTGTTTCTTCAGGTTTTAATCAAAATTCATTTGAGAAAATTAAAGTAATTATAATGATAGTCAAATAACTAAACCAAGTAAATCAATTTAACTGACTTTTCGAAAACACTGAGCATCATGCTTCCTTATATTAGTTCCACATACACTTCTAACTTCAATATTTATGTCCATATCAAATCACTCCTACACCAGCTTTGAGAAAGTACAAAATTTTTAAAGCAGTAAAAACTTCACTAGTAACCATATACGAATGCACCACCGAATTAGCATTCATACATCTAAATCATCTAGGTCAAAATGGAGGCCACGTTGCCAATTCAATTACTGTACAAGTCGGTAACCAGCCCCAGTGTAATCCCATTATGGAACATAAAACAAAGTACATGTATACAACAAAATGACTTCACTGAGTGATTGCCTCAAAGGAAAGGCAAAACTCCATCAGATGACAAAGCTATTATCCAAAACAGACCAGGGGAGCTTGCCACATTAGCATTGTGATTGCCTATGGGATGAATGGTGAGCCCTTTTCCTTGTACAGCTGCGCTCAGTTACGTAACTTGAGTTTCTGCAGAATGTGTCATCAAGCTGAGCTAATCAGCAAGCCACATCAAGCTATTCCTCAACATTTCAATTCATCCTTTAAGCAATAAAATTGTACTTACAAATCATCCTTCTGCATTTTACTTCTCGATGACTCCTGGGGCCTAGAACCCTGTCAAATAGGGATTACTTTTAAGAGTATTTATATCTAATTACAGTAACAATGTGCGCTTAAATCAGATAAAAGGACATGACATTGACTTCAAAGCTAAATATGATCATATTGGCACATTTTTAGATGTAAAAATTCACATAGAAAAGTCAATTAGATATTCTTAGATATCATACTAGCAGGCACACATAATACCTTGCTGCTTCTGCCATGGACCTCCTCCAGGTATTCTTCATAAGACTGCAATAAGAAGTTGAGATAAAGACAATAATCAGAGCGAAAATTATGATGACTCATGACAAGTTGTTCAATTGTTCTCAACAAAATGACTTTATAATTTCAATTATGAAAATTAAAATAGATATATGACATTTACAAATAAAATTAAGAGATAATTCAAATTGTGAACTTTTCTTGGCAAAGCATTCAGAAAGCAACTACTATGAATAAAGCAGGCAACTTATAAAAGAACTCAACTCTAGTGCGGCTACAGTGAGCTAGTTCAGCTTCATTATTCTCCCAGGCCCAATTCCCAAGATGCAAAAAAATTTATATGAATTCCACCTTTCTTATAAAAGAGACTTAGAGAGAAGAGGGGGAGGAGGCGGTTGGGAACTCCCAAAAAAATCAAATAGTGCAAATTCATATTGTTTCAACAAAATATCATTGATTGCCATTCATGTCTGTAAGTTCACTGGTTTGCAAGGAGGATTTCACACAGTTCTTCAGGTATTAGATCAATGAAGGGGAAAATGAGACGACAAGTCAAGAAACGAAGATAGAAGCATAATACCATTTCGAGAAAATCATCCTCCGTCAGGACACTAGGTTGGTGGCTTTCTGCAGACAAACCCCAAACATCAAATCGAGATGACAAATCCCTGTCCACTTGTATATTAGAATGGTATCCATTAATGCGAGAATTTTTTTCCCTTGTAACTTTTGATGCCACAGAGTTGACAGGCAAATTTTCAGGAAGAATAATACCAGTGGATCTCTGATTTGCTATATGAAATCTATTTGCTTCAGCATGATGTTGGTAAAGCATGGAAGGATAGAGAATGGGTGTCTGGGACCACGAAAGATCCACTTGGGGGCCATTATACTCTTCCTCCCCTAATGAACATGGAGGCTCTATACAAGGCCTTTTTGAAGGAAAATCATCCATGGGAATACTGTTCCACAATAAAATCATAACTAAAAGCTCATGACCTGGTTTAAAAAAAAATAAGAACATTATCTTCCAATGCTTAGAACTTATTACCTGTTCAGCAGACAATTCACATCATTCTTCCCATCAAGAAGCTCACAAAGAGCTTCTCCAACATCTGGAGACAACTCCTGAAAAAGTCATATTTTTAAAACATTTTTACAAGAAGCTAATGCAATACAAAGTAAATCACAAAGAAGTTAATATAAAAATTAAAAACCTGGCAGTCTCTGCTAATTTTAACAGGTTTGTACTCATTCAATGGATTCTTGAGATGAAGAGTCCTTTGAAAAGGCAGATCATATAACCGCAGCCATTTGACCTTAAAACTGCGGCCCCAGGGATTACTTCTACTACTTCCTTGACTCCATACATTGTCTCGCCTCCATCCAACAGAAGACTTCATTTGGGCATAACCTTGGAAGAAACCACTCATGTTGACACTGAATATTAAAATTACTTTACCAGAGTTCTGCAACACAACCATATGCTTCCTTATAAAGTATCTAAATTAGGAAAGCAAATCATGAGACTGAAACAAAGACCATCTTACATGAAATGCTTCTTCCAAAATTGGTTCATTCATTACTTGAGTAGCCCAAATTCCTTTCTCTACTGATAGTTGGATATTATGATGATTTAAACTCTTAATGATGAAATATCTTGTATCATACAATCTACCCTTTTTGCTTGCAGTTGAATTCCCAACATGATCATGAGAATGCCCCACTTCTTCTGACTTAGATGGATCACCCACCTCATTAATTTTGTGACTTGAACTCTCTGACAAGAAATTATCATATTATTCACTCATCACATTAACAAATTTACAAATGAAAATTCCATAAATTGAATTATAATTTTTCACATGATGCATACATGAATGCAAGATGATTAAATTGAGCCACCAATGTCTAACTACTGCAAATGATATTATTTTGAAACAGATGTAAAGGAAATACGAGTTGCCACATTAGTTTTTTTTTATACTATAGAATTGCTATATTAGTAAAATTGCTGATAGTTGTACACTCAAATTAAGCTCCTAGAGTTTAACTAAACCCAGTAGACATTACATCAAACCAAAGTACTAACGTATATAGTACATACCAGTTCATGCCCTCCAAGTACGATATATTATATAAGGAGGACAGCAAATTAAACACTATGCACTCAGCCAAACACATATAAGTAAAAAGATATCAGTACATCTTCTACACAGAGGTATAGCATGAACAGGATCAAGTGCAGCTTCCAACTTCAGGCCCACATTACTGGAAATTTCCCAAATGCATATCAAAGACAAGCATATGATGTTCCAAGAAGATATTACAACATATACTGGATATTTCCCAAATGCATACCAAAGACAAACATATGATTTTCCAGGAAGATATTATACATTCACAAATGTAAAAACAGAGTAGACGAATGACATATAGTCTCACATTCACCAAAGAACTTCTAAAGGTACATTTTTACAACGTAGATCTTAAACTTCAGTTGTAGCCGAAAAGTTTGAAACACTTGACATCCAACATGTCAATAAAATAATGAGAAAGTATGGGTCAGATTATATTCAATGAGAATAAATAAAATAATGATCTGCATTTTTTTATATTACCAAAAAAAAAGAAGTGCTAATAGTAGCCAAAGCAACCACAGAAGCTCAACAAGGATTAGGGAAAAACAAACACCAAAGTGAGAAATGGAAGGTTCCAAGTGTTATCACAAGAACTGCTCTAATGACTAATCTGATCTTCATCTTTATCACAAGAACTGAAAAGACACCAAGCTATGTAGCACTTTCATTTATGTACCAAGCTATATGTACCAAACTATATGTACCAAACTATTTTGTTGCTATCCCTATCACTAGTCAAGCCTTCACGGTATAACCCCATGTCCAGCCAAAATACTTCCAATCTACAATTCTTTTTTCTTTCTTTTTTGGCCAGGGATCTGCAACTGCAATTCCTTTTATCATGTGTGCACTCATCAAAATATAGGTAGGCCTAAGGAACATCTTCGACAAAGTGAAACAAATTTCAGCAGAAACAAATGCAACAGCATGTCTCAAACTATTCTTCAACAAATTTATCTGTTCACAATTTGTATAGTTCTCATAATCCAAAATAATCACTCCTTCTAACCACTACATATTTGTCCTATAGCTTCAGTTGGACTGGCAATGAAATATAATTGCAAGAGGAGCTGTCAGTGCTCACTATTCATGTTAAGAGAAACAGACACTTCTGTTACCACCAAACAACTTGAAACACCCTGTCAAAACACAAAAACTTTTTATCAACCCCAACATAACTTCAGAGCAACAACGAGAACCTCAAGATATGAAACTTAGCCCCTGATGTGACACTATAAACCCACAAAAACTATAACTATTATAGGGTCGAAACCAAAAAAATTAAGGACAATTCCTAGACAACAGAAGCCTAGATTCTCAATTCCAAACAGAATTTTAGCTGCTGAAGACTTTATTAGCATCAAGCAACTTAAGGAGATGAACACCCCTACAACAAACAAATGCCACCAAAGCCAAATATTTACAGCCACCCAAGAGAGGTAGTGCATATGCAATTGAATTGAACTCTGATTGTAATGTTTGATATCCAATCAAATTAGTGGTAAATTTTACTATAAGTCAATAAAAGAGGATAATACCGGGTCCAGTATGCCTAAAACTCATTTAAAACTCATTTGAAATCGTGAGAATGATGGACTTGTTGAAACACCTATTCGACGTCAAACGAATTAAAGTGTATCAAAATAAAAAATTAAATTGAATATTTAAAAAGAAAGAGCTCGCATATTATTACCTGGATTATCTGAATTCCCCAGGTCTTGTTTCCATTCAGTAACAGATGAATCAACTACAGATGCATTTTCCTTTGCAGTATCAGAAGACATATCCCTATCAACCTACTATGCCATAAATTCAGGTGAAAATGTAAGAACAAACTGGACACTGTGGCATACTTATAATAAGGTAGGAGAAACCAAAAAACAGAAAAGAATACATGATAAAATAAAATTCTAGCAATTTCTTGACCACAACCAGGCAGGAACAAACCCTCCAGGAAGAGAACCAAATGAGTCATGTCCATTTGTTTAGGGGGCAAGTAAAGTTATCCTTTCTGTTTGAGTGGAAATATTAAATTTTTTCCAATCAAAGAGGCATCAGAAAAGTTTTCTGAAATAAAGAAATTTCTGCTGATTTATTCCCGTTAAAAAATACAATAAAATAAAAACTGTAGAAAAAAGTAAAATCTTCATTTCTTCTGAATAACCAAGAACAACTAAAGAGTACAAATACCGCATAGGCAATACAGAACAAGAAACAAAGTATAAGGGTGCCAATATGAAACTAAACAAGCAGTCTCCTATTGGTTCCTTTAGCATAAATACATAGTGAAGAATAGCAACTTGAAACCCAAAAACATTAAAAAATAAAAGTAAAAACCTCTTTAGCACTTGCAGCACTGTTATCACAAAGGTGTATACTCCATCGTAAGACCAATATCAATATCCAACTCTCGAAATATAATCAATGAAGAAGGGAAAAAAATTCCCAACATTGCTACTATACAACCTCTCTTAAACATCACTCTGACATTGTATTAACTCGTCAATTTAGTTCAGAAAGTCTCAAAGTTTACATATCATTAACATCTAATATAATGAAAAATGCCTATTAAACTGAATCAACTTCCCGCCCATTTCAAAATATAAGCAGAAGGTCATTGTAAGACAACAATGTTTTCCTAAGTACCTAAAACCAAGAAGCCATCACAGCACTCTCTATAATCACTCAACCTCAATAATTGCTAAGAAACTTCCAGTACAATAGAAATAGTTTTGTATAAAAATTGCACAAAACATTTACTTGACTGCAATTCCCACATTTGCTCTCAGCAATCAATAAGAACACCCAAACCAAGATTGACCCAGTTACTGTTAAATTCACACAAAAATTATGCCAACCCAATTCAATACCTGAAAGAATTAAAAACCCCTCCAATGCAAAACACCCAAAACCCAAGTCAGCAAGATCCTTAGCATAACAGCAAGTTAAAGAAGAATGGAAGCAGAAGCATACCTCTTTATAGAGAGACAAGACGAGGAAGCTGTAGAGAGAGGAAGTGAACGAGTACGAGTAGTATCAGTGTGTTGTATGTGTAACGTTGAAAAGTTTTGAGTAAATCTTCCTCAGAGCCCTAGTTATCGAAAAGTACTTGTAAATTGTAATAAACTGTAAACAGTTTACAGCTTCGGAAGTTCGGAACTCACTTTTGCTAGCGTTACATATTAGTGAGGGACAGCGAGCGAAGATCAATGGGTCAGGAACTGATTGTAGTGAGGCTCTTTGCCACGTGTCTGGATATTATTGAACGTTTTGTCGAAAGTAAAATGGATAATTATCATAATTTCACTTCACGTATAATTTTCTTTTTTTTTTTCCTTCTTTGTCTGCTTCCAACTCAAAACATATTCCATCGGTCCACTGAAGGTTGTTTTGGGCCAGGCTTAGAAAAGGGCCCAACTCTGGCTTGCTTCAGACTTTGAAAAATGTTTATGGATCGAAACAATAAGCCTCATTTTTTTGGCAGTATAGAGATACGAATGACAACACAACTCGACGAGGCGAGGCTAGTTTTGTCATTCTCATCCACCCCGTTGGGGAAAGTGGGACCCCATCGCGTATCCGAGGCCCATATGAATAATTTATAAATAAATATATAGATGACAAATAATTGAAATTTTAAGCAATTTTTATTTCGTAATCTTGAGAATGGAAATAAAACTAACATATCTTGATTACTTTATTAGTAGAGCAGTATTAGGAATTTCAAATATTTATACTAAATTTGAATCCCAAATGCTGTGTTAATACTTCACTAATTTATATATGGCTTACTCTATAAGTAAAATACTGGCCACATTTGTATTTGAAGTTCAAATTTGAAATATAAATATGGATCCCCAATATTATTGTTTTTAGGTTTAGTTTGGTATTGTAATGAGAAAAAACTACAATGAAGTAATACAGCTGTGAAGTAATATCAGCCGAATGTTTGGCAAACTATATTTTCAAAAGTGCTGTGAATACAAAAGTAGTATAAATGTGTTTAATAAATTGTAATATAAAACTGCTGT
>QANT01008764.1:0-128333 GCA_003254885.1 Purshia tridentata
ATATAAAACCAAAATTTATGAGGCTTAATGTGTATAAACTTGTTAATTTTAGGTTAAATTAAATAGCTAAATTTTTTTTTTAAAGTTGTGTTTAATATTCAAGTAATAATTACAAAAGAGAAGCTAAAAATGCCTAAAAGCCCGTTTGGGCCTAGCCCGACCCGGCCCGGCCCAAAAGCCCGCAAGACCCAAGCCCGGTCCGGCCCAGCCCGAAAATCTTATTGGGCTCTTCTTATCCAAGCCTGAGCCCGAAAAATTAGGGCCCATTGCCAACCCCTAATTTGAGCGACCAATGTTTTCAATTCTGTCATCAATCTTTCAGAAACAAACAAGTCCTTATATTCCCTTTCTATACTATTACCAACTTGTGGTGGTATGGTCGAAATACTCTATTTTCATGAAATCCATAAAAATTATGGGTGTTGTGGGCGATAGAAATAAATGGGCCCGAGCCCAGAATGGAGGAGTAGAACCAGGCCCAGCTAAAGGGAAGCCCAGTCACGTAGTAAGGCCCAAAAGGTCGACGCAAATTAAAACCTAAGGTAGAAAAACGGTAAAATATTAAAAACAGAACCCGAATAAATCTCATCCTTAATGACTCACGAACCGAATAAAGGCGCCAACGATCAAATGCATTAAAGAAAAATAACGGGAAGAAAATGGCGCGAAGGTAACGGTAGGGATTATTTTTGCTATATAAGAAATGTTGCGATCCCATGAAAAGGGACGAGAAAACAGAAACCAAGCAAGATAGAAGATTTATTAAGAAACACTTAAGGGTTATTTCACTCATTTTGGCATCGGAGTGTCATTGCAGGTGCACCCTACGGGAGGTTTTTTCAATCATTCGAGGAGACAAAGAAGTTCGAAGCAAGCGCGACGTTCGAGCAGTGGGCCTGTAGTTGATTGATTCATTGTTGATTGTTAAAGTAAGGCCCAGCACGAATTTTAGCATCAACAGGTGTATTCGACAATTCAAATAGCATGACCATACACTTAAAATGTCCAAAAGAGTACATAATGTAGTCTTAGATATATCCTGCTCTCATAACCTTTGTTGTTGATATCCTGAGATCAAATAATTTATCAATTCAAGATAGCGAATATTTGTTCTTAATGGTCACGCTATTCAGTTTGCAGCGTTCGATACACAATCCTAATGATATGTCATGCTTATTAACTTGGATGAATCCCTTGGCGTGTATTTCCTTTATAATTTAAGTCTTTTACTTAAGTCGGTCTTGCTACTGATGCCATATATCTATACCTATTTATAAATAGTATGTTGACAATCAATGGTGATGTACTACTAGTACTAGTTATCTTTTTCTACAGTCTACCACAGTAACCACACACAGTACATCATATTGCATTATTGAGACCCTTCCGAAATTAAGCAGTTCCTTTTTTTGTAGCAGCCAACGGTCTGAAAATAGTTGATTAAATAAAGAAAAAATGAAGGGAATATCATGATTCATGACCAGATTCACCAAACATTGTTTAATGGACCCCATGGCATCCTATGAACATTTGTATACATTTCTTCTCTTCCACAAGTGGAAGCAAAGCAAATACATGCCAACGTACCTGTATTTTCGGCCTTGCTTCATTGTAAGATTGATATCAGATTTTAATATCAATTTTTTATTATAGAACAGAGAGACAGAGTAAGAAGGCAAAAATTGTGTTATAAAAAGTAAGATAGAAAATCCAAATCCAACGCCAACAAGCTCAACACTCAAAAGAGTAGAACAAAAATTGATAAACCCTAGGAGTATTAATTACTTATTATTTAACAGAATTAATCTACGTTAGGTGTGAAGCTTAAAACGGTCGAGTTTGTGGGGGGACGTGAGAAGTGGGCCCACGTGGGCCATAAGCCCCAGTGGAGAACTGAAGGGGAGAAGGTGGTCGACTGGTCCGTTATGGGCCTTCGCTATTGACCTTGTCGTACACGTGGGTCCCACCATCTCGATCCCCGCGTTATTCCCTTTTCTCTCTGATCCATAAAACCACCCTCTGCTTCACTCATTCACTCACTCACTTTCACCCACTCCCCTAAAACCCAGAACACCAATAACCAGACCAAGCTCTCTCTCTTATCGTCAGTCTCATGCTCTGCTTCACTGAGAGCATGGAACGCCACCTCACCCTCGCCTTCTCACTCTTGCTCCTACTTTCCATCTTCTCATCTCATGCAGGTAAAATGCAGAACAAAACAGGGCTTAAATCTCAAGCTCAAACCATTTTCCCATTGTCTTCATTTATCTGAGTTTCTGATATGATTTTTATGTTTATGTGCTACATTTGCAGATGCGGGTTCAGTCGGAGTCAACTACGGCCGAATCGCCGACGACCTCCCGTCAGCATACAAGGTGGCGCAGCTCCTCAAGTCTGAGGGCTTCGAGCGGGTCAAGGTCTTCGACTCCGACCCGGCTGTTCTCAGAGCCCTATCCGGAACCGGAATCAAAGTCACCGTAGATCTACCCAACGAGCTACTCTCCCAAGCAGCAAAATCTCAGTCCTTCGCTACCCTCTGGGTTCAGCGAAACGTCGTCGCTTACCACCCAAACACCCAAATCGAAGCCATTGCCGTCGGCAACGAGGTCTTCGTTGACACCCACAACACCACCAAGTTCCTCATCCCCGCCATGAAGAACATCCACAACGCCCTCGTCAAGTTCAACATTCACTCCGCGATCAAAGTCTCCTCCCCCATTGCCCTCAGCGCCCTCCAGAACTCGTACCCGTCCTCCGCCGGGTCCTTCCGACCCGAACTCGTTGAGTCCGTTTTCAAGCCCATGTTGGACTTCCTCCGTCAAACCGGGTCCTACCTCATGGTCAACGCCTACCCCTACTTCGCTTACGAGTCCAACTCCGACGTCATCTCCTTGGACTACGCTCTGTTCCGCCAAAACCCCGGCGTGGTGGACCCCGGCAACAACCTACGCTACTTCAGCCTCTTCGACGCCCAGATCGACGCCGTTTTCGCCGCTATGTCGGCTTTGAAATACGACGACATCAACATGGTCGTCTCGGAAACGGGTTGGCCCTCAAAAGGAGACGACATCGAAATCGGTGCCAGCGTGGAGAACGCAGCTGCTTACAATGGGAACCTGGTCCGTCGGATTTTAACCGGCGGTGGGACCCCCTTGAGGCCCAAAGCAGATCTGTCCGTCTATCTCTTCGCGCTTTTCAACGAGGACAAGAAAAACGGGCCCACGTCGGAGAGAAACTACGGACTCTTCTACCCTAATGAAAAGAAAGTTTACGACATCCCGTTTACCGTCGAAGGCCTGAAAAATTACCACGACCGCCGTTCGCCAGTGAGTGGTAACCAGCATGTGACGACACCGGTTACCGGGGGTGGTGACGTGTCGAAGAGTCTCACGGGGAACACGTGGTGCGTGGCGAATGGTCAAGTGGGGAAGGAGAAGCTGCAGGCTGGTCTAGATTTCGCTTGCGGCGAAGGAGGCGCTGATTGCAATCAGATCCAGCCGGGTGCCACGTGTTACGATCCCGACACGCTTGAGGCCCACGCCTCGTTCGCGTTCAACAGCTATTACCAGAAGAAGGCGCGTGGGGCCGGCACGTGTTATTTTGGCGGGGCGGCTTACGTAGTCTCTCAATTACCCAGTACGTATTCTATCACTCCCTCTCTCTCATTTTTCATTATCAAATAGCGGCGTATGATAGAGATATAAGTGTACTGTTTTGTTAAAATGCGCTTTGGATACCCTGGAGCCAGTGTGAAGGCTTGACTCTGGTCCACGAAATGTTGGGAAAGTGGTGCACGGCACCCTAGGTCTATAAGACCACGTGTGGTCACGTGACCATGTCGTGCATGGAATTGTCTTTTACTGGTTTCATTGATGTTACCAAGGGTAATTAAAGAGCATTGATTATGCTTTAATTGGTATTCTTTTTACTAAAAAATGTTGGTCTTTGTTTTTGGCAGAGTTTGGGAAATGTGAGCTGCCCACTAACTGAAGGCTGAAGAAGAAAGTAGAAGAAGAAGCCATGAGGGTTTTGTTTTGACTTATTTTGTGGGAAGTTTAGCCTAATCGCTGTAGCGGGTTTATTGGTTTTAAATTCTTTTTGGGGTACTTGTTATGTACGTATTTTTTAGCAGCAGCTAGTTTAGGTTGGTACTTGGTTTTGTTAGACCATTAAACTTAACTATTATGTTCATATTTAATTATATACTCTCCAATTTCCTATTAGTTTCCAGTTTTTTTGTTACGTACTTGTAATTTTTGTTAACGTTGTGAATGTGAATGACTTTGTACCCTTCAATCTAGATTAGCATGATGTTAATATTGCCGACATAAATTAGAGTTGTGGAGAATGGGACCTGTCAAAAAACACTAAGATCGAGACTTTGGCTGACATGAAATTATGTGTGCAGTATGGCACATGACAAACAGCAAAATTATGACGAAAAGAAAAAGTACAAACAGCAAATTGGATTTGTTTTTCGAGATAAATGTCAGATTTAGACTTTTAGTTTTGCTCTCTTAAATGTCCATCACCAAGTATTTTAATGAGAAAAAATGGTTGTCACGACGAAATTATCTTATTATAAATTAAAAAATATAATTTTCTGAATTGAAAGTAAAAGGAAGAAATTAATATAAATTCAATAGTTGGTAGACCAAAAGGACACTTATCTCTGGGTTTTCTAATTCTTTTGATCTCATAACCTGTCAAAATTTAAGCCGCCAACTCTTTGTAATTTATTATACAAATTGGCTTAATACTTAAGTGGTAGCAATGTGCATGGAACAGTTCCCGAATCAGTGGCTTGGTATTTCAGTGTAAAAGTGAGACAAGTCCGCATGTGAAAACCAAATAAGCAAAAATAATAATAGATTGAGTGTGAAACAATATCTTTCTGTATATATAACAACAAATTTGCAGGCTGTAGGATGCATCTTACTGAAAAGGTACGCACAATTTTTATATTTTACACCCTAAAAGACGATGGTCTTTCACAGGACCCAAAAGTTAACCCATTTTTCTTTCTTCCATGTGCCGTTGGGACCACTCACTCAATTGCATCCATCAATAATGTAATGTATTATTTCTCCTTTTTCTTTTCTTTCAAGGAGATAAGAATGACATGCACAGTGATAGGGTCATCATATATATGCATAAACATATGCATTTAGAATTTTAGATTATGTCACAACCATATACACATTAATTGCTACCACTTAATTGGACTTGATTAACATTAAAGGGACTATATGATTTGCAAACTTGCCAATTCCCAAACTACAAAGGGTAGTCCTCCTGCAGCATATAACTCCAACGTTCTTTAATCTTTCATTCAACAAAATCAATATTAATAAGTACTATATGTCAGTTTGGTAGACTGCTTCGGATGGTATTATATGTAAAAGTGATTGAGCAAGTTTCATACACTTCCAAACCAAGAACCATAATGGAAGATCCAACTACTTATATGACTATATATACCAAAGTTCCCTTACAAACTATATATGAGGGTCTTTCCATGTGTTGGATGCTCTGTGTGTATGCTCACTGGCCCATTGGTCAAGTGGACTCCTCCATCTGCAAACAAAAAACTAAGCCTATATATAAAAATGTCTCTACGAAATTGACCCTTAAGACTTTCCTAGCTAGCTAGGATCAAACAAGTTTCACTCACACACCTGAAATGAAAGAACCCCACAATAAGCCCATCTGGGAAGCTTAAAACTCTTGTGGGAATTAAAGGTTCCTATGGAAATAGATTAATGACACTAAACCCAAAAGCAAGGCAATGCAAACCCAAAACCAGAGCCACAGAGCCTATATATATCCACGAAGTTCCATTCCCTAGCTCCCCACAAATTCACCACCCGATCATCTGCCATTGCCCACAAATCAGCTATACCAGTAATTACGACGTTGCTATTCTTTTGTTAGCAACTTCTGCATGGAAATGAATGAACAAGCTTTATCAAGTGATTTTTTAAATTCAAAAGTATATATATATCATCCATGTTGAGAAATCTTGGAGATACCATATCAGATCGAAGATTCATTATTAATGAGGTTGATTTCAATATAATATATGTTGTAATATTTCATTTCCTTTCTTATTGTATAGAAATCTCTTAGATATGTAGGATTAGTTTCTTGACGGCCAAGCTTTGGTCAATCATATGTTTGTGTAGTCTATTGACGCAAAATATACGTACACAATAATCAGAATATATATATATACACCAAATGTTACATATATGATGGGATCAGAGCCTTTCTTGTCCGGCCTCCTTAAATTTTTCCCCCTTTCTCTCCCGGTAAACATCTCTCTCACACGTACTCACACAGATTCAATTAAAGAGAGGTGAATTAATTAGCCGAAATAGTGATCAACTATTGATGGAAAAATTACAAGACATGCCAAACTTGGATTGGTTGAAGCAAGTAATGGCGTAGAAGCTCATGGAGAGAAGGTCAACAAAGGGCCAGAGAAATGGTAGTTGAGAACTTGAGACTAGGGAGAGCTTTATGGATAACAGTACATCAAAAAAAAAATTTTATTTTTTATTTTATTTTTTTATGTCATAAATGAAATTATATAGAAAAAACCCAAAGCTCAAAGACAGACAAAACAGCAAAACACAAACCCTAGCCCTAAGATAGTACCACTACTGTTAAAGGAGAGCGGCCACCATCAACCACGATGGAGAATGAAATCCGGCGACGACCAACCACAAGGGAACAAAAAACTACAAGTCAGCAGCTGACAAAATAAACAAAAATACATAACCACCAAATCCATTGTTCTACATAAACATTATTTTATTCACTACCCATACTGAATTGTAAAACAATACATGTACAGCTTATACCCATAAATACTCATACTCATACTATGTCAAGCTAGACGTTCGATCAATTTCATGAAACTATAAGAGCAAATTAATTTACCAGTCCCCAAACTAGAAAGGGTAGTCCTCCTACAACATAAAGTACGAGTCCAAGAGCAATGCCATGAAAGGGGTACGTGTAATGAAGAAACCTATAATATGGTTGCTTTTTTGAATCACCAACATTCTTTAACCGTGCATCATACTGCAAAATTTAAATGAACAAAATCAATATTAATAATTAAATACATGTTAGTTTGCTTCAGTGTTTGCTGTGCGTGTTAAAGAGAGCTAGTTTGATACATACACTTCCAAACCGAGAACGATAATCAAAGACCCAACCAATGTGACTGTACCATAATCCCCTAACAGGACTATGAGGATCTTTCCATGTATCGGTAAATTGGTGATGAGCTCTGTGAATGCTCACCCATTCAAGCGGACTTCTCTGCAAGTAAAAATTATGTAAATATGTTTCTACTAAAATGAAATTGACCCATAAGACTCCCTCCTAGCTATGATGAAATTTCAGTGACAGACCTGAAATGAGAGAACCCGACAATAAGCAAAAAAGTATTCAAGCCATTTGGGAAGCTTAAAAGTCTTGTGGGAAAGGTTCCTATGGAAAGATAGATTGACACCAACACCAGTGACAAAATAGAGTGCCATGGAAACCCAAAATGCAGACCAGTTGAAATGAAATGGTGCTAAAAGTGGAAGGCAATGCAAAACGAAAACCAGAACCACAGAGCCTATATGTCGATGAAGTTCCATTCCCTCCCAAAAAATTGTACCCTCCACTTCACCACCCAATCATACGACATTGCCAGAAAATTACTATTTACAAGGTTTGGTTTTCGTATATCTGTAGCAACTTTTGCATGGAAATCAATGAACAAGATCATGCATTTATAGACTTAGGGGCGTAAGTAAGCAGGAATGCAGGATATCTCATCTTTGTGTGGGCCGTACAAAATTTATCAATTATATAATTTTATTAATTAAGCGATATTTTTTTAGTAGGGTACAACATTTATTTCAAAATAGTGTATTGTACGTCTAGTTTTTTCCTTCTATGTAAAAGATTCAAATTTAAAATCTCTTAATTAAGTGAAAACAAAAAATACGATAAGATTAGACTAATAACACAGCCTACTGGTTATATGAAATCTCATTCCGGTCACTTTAATGAGAAGCGTGGAATACAAAAGCCATCAAGCGTTCGGTAATATCACGATCAGACAGTAACAATGATTGACACTGTAAAACAGTAGCAATGTGAATTGCAAAAAATACTCACATTATACTATATAATTGCAATCATTATAACTTTTTGGATGGATTTGATTATCATTAAGGACAGTAAAATATATTTTAAAGTAATTTACTTTTAGAACGATCAGACAGTAACAATGATTGACAATGTAAAACAGTAGCAATGTGAATTGCAAAAAATACTCACATTATACTATATAATTGCAATCATTATAAATTTTTGGATGGATTTGATTATCATTAAGAACAGTAAAATATATTTTAAAGTAATTTACTTTTAGACTAATAACTAGTTTTTACTTGAAAATATACATCTAAATAAGATACCTGATGAACAAGTTTAAAAACATAAAAGTAAAGAAAGATTATAATACAACAACAAAAAAGAAAAACATATATATAAATGTAATTAAATTCATACGTAGAAGTAGAAATAAAAAAGAATTATATATATTTTATAATTTTTGAGTTGAAGATGATGGTGGGGGAATATAGTAATGGCAAGTTGTCCGGAGAAGAGGACTACTCAACTGCCGTTGCATGAACACGTTGAAAAGACAAAACAAGAGAAAGAGAAGAGAGAGCAAAGCATAAGACCTAACCTAACCTAATTAAGCTAAGCTGGCCCCAAAAGGGAACAAATAGACGTAGCCACACACGCATATCGCCTGAGCCCTTTGACAATTGACACCCAGCCACAGGCGCACAACAACCACCAAGACTCGACACTTTTCTCTTAAATTAGCATAAATAAGGTTTAAAGGGAGTTGAGATTTAAATGAACAAAACCATTCTTATTATTTACTTGATATACAAATTGATGATCAAATTTAGTGATGGTAAAATGTATTACTGTAAATCAGAAGCTAATTAATGACCTCAAATGGATCCATATGTTGCAGTCGATCTGCATGCATTTATGCAAACAAAAGAGAAGCAGGCATTGGATTTGTTACCAACTGATAGCTAGCTAGCTTGCTATATGCTGATCGTATATATATAGAAAGCTAGTAAGAAAAAATTAATAACACATTACTAATAGGGCCACCACCTACCTACACTCACACGTACGACATCAATTATTACTCAACTTGGTAACTAATTCTGCAACCCCCACAAAATGATGGACTTCTACTATTGGCAAAATCTGACAGACTTATGAGAAAAAATTATGTTTTTTTCTCGGACTCTTATGTAACATAAATGATCGAATTAATAATACTACATGGCAAAGCAATACGTGAGTTGCACTGAAAAATTACTGCAACTTAAAAGTAAATTCAATCAAGCTGACATGTATATATATACACCGTCCTTGAAGCGATAAGGGTTTGGTCTCATATATTCTCATGGATCCTATTGTAATGGAAGTTAGGGAACTAGGTAGAAGGAACAAGAAAAGGAAATGCATGCAGCTCCCTTTGCCCATATATTGATACATATATTCATTTACTTTTATAGTTGCAGGACTGAGAAATCTGCAGTAAGCAGCTGGCCATGGCCATATATATTCCATCCGTTTATTAGTCCCAAATTCTCATCTAGTAATGAATTTGAGATCAACTAATGGGTACTGATCGAGGTTATATATATGTGTAATTAAGCTTTAACATATAGGGATTAATTGATTGGCCAACCCAAATTAAAGGCATCTCAGTATCTAGACTGCAATATATTCAAGTATATATATGATATGCACCAAGCTGGTTAATTGGTTCTCCCAAACAAATTATATTAATTATGGACTGCTTAATTGGGATACCCAAATTAATCATATTTAGTTGGCAGAACGGCAAACACTTCTCACTGCCCACAACAGAATTCAAGCATGCATGTTTTCCACTTCTGCATGTTGCCACCAAGCAATTAACTAGTGGCCTATATTTTTCATATATAACAGATGGCAAAAAGAAACTAATATAAAGCTACATATCTTAAAAAGCATACATATATTATATAGCGAAAATGTTCACAGCCCAATTTATTTTATCGATCTAGCTTTCATTATTTTCTTCTTCAAAAAGCTAGCTAGCTAGCTTTCACTTGTTAATATATAATTAGTGTTTGTTTCAAGCTTTTCGTTGCTAGTTTTGTTGCGTAAGGCTTTTCGTTTCTTCTGGGCTTCGCTTGGGCGTTTCACATCTGTCGCCAAACCAACAAGTTCAAGAAATCTTATAACATACCAAGTAACATCAATTTCCCACCATTCTATACCGTGCCGAGCTGAGTACTCAAAAGCATGGTGGTTATTGTGCCAACCTTCTCCATGTGCCAACAACCCAAGAAACCTAAATAATCAAAATTCATCACATTAATTTATACATGATAAAACATTTTTCATTCACACATATATATATATAGTAAATAGTGTGCATAGAATCTATGATAATGATACCAGTTGTTTCTAGACATGTCACCAGTTTCCCATGCTTGCGATCCCCATTTGTGGCAAATCGAATTTATTGCAAAAATAGCATGGAAAAAAACTACAGTCCTCACACCCTGAAAAACCAAAAGGTCGACTAATTAATTGCGAAAATACAAGTAGAACTTGACTCGTTTCATTAATTCGAAAACAGTATGAGTATTATTTTTACCATCCCCCAAGTCAAAAAGGGCATTCCTCCTACACCATACAATATAACTCCAAGACCAATCGAGTGAAGTGCGTACGTGTAATGAAGAAATACATAGTACGGTAGCTTTTTTAAATCTTCAACGTTCTTCATTCGTGCGTCATACTGCAACATTTTAAACTTAATTATTTAATTAGAATTAGTTCAATAAATTGGGTATTTGGAATGTTAATTAGTTTGTGTATGGGACTACAGCTTGTTGAGAAAGAGAGAGATCGAGGGAGAGAGAATTTTATGTACACTTCCAAACCGAGTACGGTAATCAAGGGTCCAACCAATGTGACTAAACCACAGTCCCTTGATGGGGCTATGGGGATCTTTCCATGTGTCAGCAAATCGGTGGTGGTCTCTATGTACGCTCACCCATTCAATTGGACTTCTCTACAAAACATAAACATAATTATAGTTGTAATTAGATGTGTGACATGTATAAAATAAAATCTGACAAGATCTAGTTTGCTAGAATGAGCAGATGTACCTGAAGTGATAGAGTGCCGCAATAGGCAAAAAAGTATTCGAGCCATTTAGGAAGCTTGAAACTTCGGTGAGAAAGATGTCTATGGAAAGAAAGAGTGACACCTATACCCGTCACAAAATACAGTGCGGTGGCCACCCAAAACGCAGTCCAGGTGAAGTGAAACGGCGCTATAAGTGTGAGGTAATGTAAATACAAAAAGCTAACCAAAGTGGCTATATCCACGAAGTTCCATTGCCTCCCCAAAAACTCTACCGGCCACAGCACCAACCAACGGTCACAATCTCGCATTGCTACACCCTGGACCTGCTTAATATTAATTAATCAACTCTTTAGCGACGTATTGATTTTGAGATTTGCATGGAAATGAAATGATGGGATCGAGGAAGGTGTATTTATGTGTATGGCGGGTGGAATTAATGGCCGTTGCCAGTTTGTGACTCATTCTTTGTTACGTTAGTTGTTCGAAAACGGAAAGTGTCTTAGCTAACCATATTGCAACTCACAAAAGCATGAACTTTGAGATCAAGTGTAAAACGGAAGTCTTTGCTCCAACAAAATCACAAAGCTATTCATTCGTTTCATTTCATCATGAAAATGAAATTGACTTATTAAGAAAGGAAATGACATATTTCACACCCTAGCTACGTACTCTTTCAGATTCAGATTATTTCTGAGGTATATATTGAATCGAACCCCATTTTTATTCATCATCAATCAAATATCTGGCATATGCATTAATGAATATGCTTGATTTGAATGCTATCTCCATTGGTCTTCAACCTGTGGTGTGCCACTATCATCATTGCGTTCATAAATTTTGTTTCTCACTTCTGCAAAGTGCACTCACTGCAGGAGTTGCGTTTGTTTTCATGTAAGAAATAAGAATGGAATTACTTCGGGTTTTGATTAATCTCTCGCTGTTTGGACGTTTTGGTCCACCCCATTTGGTTAACTGGAGACAACAGGTTTGCACTTCTTAGCTTCTGCTAGATGATTAAGCCCATGGTTTGTTGTGTCTAGTTTTTTTGGGTCTTTAGCCACAAAAACTTTAGCCTGTTTGTATCTGATTCTTGGGCTTTTTATAAATATACAAAACAGTACATGACCACATAGATTAATACAGAAACATTAATTTACTCAGAACGATCACCATATACTAATTTTAATGCACTATTATAACTAACTCCATGTCTGCTTCTCTGATGGAAGATATATAAATAGATTTACAGGTTTTCTGATAAGAGTTGCGAGCTAAAACCATGGCCTTCTGGCTAATTTTAGGTTATTCTAGTAGCTAGCTAGCGCATAACTTCCAAACCGGCCCATTAAACTAATAAAGGCTCTTAAGACAACAGTACCCTCCAGTACATGCATGCATGACCCTGTCTTGGAGGGCTGCACGTTGGAATCATACCTTTGTCCCATAACGGTCACAACTTACACCACTATGGGCCCAATTGAAATGCCATTAACATTCCCATATATATATATATTAACAAACACTGCATGCATGCAAATGGTTACAAGTTATATAACGAAAAGTGAGGACTGAGTCAATTAACAATTGCGAGTTTCTGTCGCGTCCACAAAAGCACCAAAAATTGTTGAAAACCTCACCACCTTCATCTCCATTCTCTAAAAACCAAACAAAAATTCATCCCTCTCTCATCTCATCATTAACACACAAACAAAGAAAATACTAACAATGCCAAGCAAGCTAAAGAAGGCAATCGGGGCAGTGAAGGACCAGACGAGCATAAGCATCGCCAAGGTGTCCAACAGTAGCAACAACTCGGCCAACCTCGAGGTCACGGTCCTCAAAGCCACGACCCACGACGTCATTCCGATCGAGGAGAAATACGTGAACGACATTCTTACCCTCATCTCCTCCAACAAGGCGTACGCGGCGGCCTGCGCCACGGCCATCGCAAAGCGCGTGGGCAAGACCCGCAATTGGATCGTGGCCCTGAAATCCCTTATGCTCGTCCTCCGCATCTTCCAAGATGGCGACCCCTACTTTCCAGTCGAAGTCCTCCACGCCATGAAGCGCGGCGCCAAGATTCTCAACCTCTCAAACTTTCGCGACGACTCCAATTGTCCCTGGGACTACACCGCCTTCGTCAGAACCTTCGCGCTCTACCTCGACGAGAGGCTCGACTGCTTCCTCACCGGGAAGCTCCAGCGCCGCGTCAATTACCAAATGGATCGCCATGACGTCGCCACCAACATCCGCAGGAGCCGCCGACCCTCCAACGACCCGGTACGCGACATGAAACCCCCGATGCTGCTCGACCGGATCCATTACTGGCAGAAATTGCTCGACCGGGCAATCGCATCCACGCCAACAGGCGCCGCCCAAACTAACCGTTTGGTACTCATTTCTCTATACGCGATTGTCCAAGAGACTTACGATCTCTACCGGGACGTATCCGATGGTTTGGCGCTTCTTCTAGACAGCTTTTTCCATCTGCAATACCAATCCTGCGTCAATGCTTTTCACGCTTGCGTCAAAGCGTCCAAGCAGTTCGAGGAGCTTTCGTCGTTTTACGGGTTGTGTAAGAGCTTGGGGGTGGGGCGGACCTCCGAGTACCCGAGCGTGCAGAAGGTCTCGGAGGAGCTTTTAGAGACTTTGCAGGAGTTTTTGAAAGACCAGGCTTCATTTCCCGGTCGATCGCCGCCGCATCTGCAGCTTCCTGCGCCGTATCCGAAAGGTCCAAGCAGCTCGGACCTACAGGATCAGGCGGAGGAGTCCGAGATGGGGTCCCTTTTCGGTTCGGCCTGTACGTCGTTGGAGGATTTGATGAGTGCATCGGATTTCAACGGGACCACGAGCCCGTCGAAGTCAGTGGTGGCCGAACAGGAGTTTTATAGTTCCGATGAGACACAGTTCGATCGGAAGCAGTCTCCCCTCCTTGGCGGTAGTGATTATGGCTCATCGAATGATCTCAACCAACCAACAATGAATTCGGATTCGAGGTCATGTCTTGATCTCGTATCTTTTGATGACTTGCCTCCGCCACAGCCAGAAAAAGATATTCAAAAAGATCAAGAGGCTCCGAAAGATATTTGGGAGCTTGTTCTGTTCGAGTCTGCAAATCAAACGGTGCAAAGTTCATCTTCAATGAATGATGTGGACAGGTGGTTTCAAGATTCTGCATTCACGTCGACCCAAAACCAATATAATCCGTTTCTTCAAGACCTCATGACGGAAGCTGCAGAGAGCTTTGCAACCACTTCCAATCCGACCACCTACGTTAATGGCCCGGAAAATCTCGCAGTGGATGATTTGTTTTCATTCACTTCCACGGTGGCGCCGACATTTTGTCCCCAGAATTCAAATGAAGCCACAACGCCACCAACGTTTTGTGCGCACGAGCAAAACCAGAGTACTAGTGATGACACATTGGCACTAACATTATTCCAAACAGATTCAAAACAGAGCACAATGACAGTGGCACCAACATTTTGTGTGCAAGAGCCAAAACAGAGTGCAAGTGACACTACATTGACACAGGCACTAGCATTATTTGAAAACGATCCAAAACAGAGCACAACAATGGCACCAACATTTTGTGTGCAAGAGCTAGAACAGAGTACAAGTGATACTGCATGGGCTCTAGCATTGTGTGCACAAGATACAAAACATAGAACAATGGCCGTGGCACCAACATTTTGTTCACAGAGTACAAGTGATAGTGCAACGGCACCAACATTTCGCGCACAGGGTACAAAGGAGAGCACAGTAGCACCAACATTTTGTGCATTAAATCTAAAAGAGAGCACAATGTCACCAACCTTCCGTGAAGAGGATTGTAATGATCAGTTCACGGCAGCGCCGACTTTCTGTGTACCGAGTAATAACGATAACGGGAGCACAAGAAGAGGAGCATTGCCTTGTGAAATAGATGACCCGTTTGGAACTAGTGAACCTATAATATGTAATGGATTATTGAACCAAGAAAGTCTATTGCATCAACAAAGACTCTGGTTGGAGCAGCAAAACAAGATTATTGCTAAGCATATGACTTGATGATGATTGTGAATTTAATTGTAATTGAGTTGTCATTGAAAAAGACTTGAATTCTTTCTGTTCGCAAAAGTGCTGTTGCACCAACAATGAAATGGGCCTTGTTGCATCTGTTTATGTCGAGACTTAAAACCATATAAACAACTTCCAAGAAGCCCAACGACCACAAGGTTAAGAGACCACCGTGGGGCCCGTAATCCGTATGAAGATTAATATAAAAAAACGCCCACCGTGGGGCTCGAACCCACGACCACAAGGTTAAGAGCCTTGCGCTCTACCAACTGAGCTAGACGGGCCTGTTAATTACTTTTGTGTCATTCATTACTAATAATGTAAAGTGATAAAATCTAGATTTAAACTCAAATGAGCGAAAAACATTTTAGCTTACTTAATACATGGATTTTTGAATGATTACACGTATTTGAAGTTTAGAGTTTAGTTAAATGAGTAGAATTTTATCTTTCGTTAGTTTGCACCCTCGAAATTAGCAAATAACTTAGATTAGATCCTATTTAAAGTTGGAAAAAGATTCAAATCCCATAATCCAAATTTACGAAAGATGTTAGATCCTAGTTGAAGTTGAAAAGGACGAAAGTATTAGGAGGGATGGGATCATGGGGCAGAGAAGGCACGGTTTAACAGTTTAACTGACATTGTAACCGTACAATGTTGGCGGGAAATGGCAGAAAAGTGCCCGTGAGGAAGCTTTACAGCTAGTTTTCGCAGTTGCTTTAAAGAGAGGGGAGAGAGGTAAAAAGTCACAAACTTTTCTTTAGCAGCATGGCATCGGATGCAATTTCAATGTGCCGGTAGCTAGATTGGTAGTAGGGTGACGTGTACCCTACAAAATAGCATGTGAACTTGTGATGGAGAAATGGACCACACATCATATGATATGAATAAGGCAAAATTAGATTGTTAATCTAATAAATATAACATTAATTTATACTAATAAAGAATAATATGCTCACATATTATCTATCTTTCCCATGTGAGGTCGCTGTGAACTTCTTCTTCTACTTGGGACCCATACCCTCCCCTACATCTACGCCGTGTCTTCCTTCCTGTCATTCCAATTTTCTCTCTTTTCAGTTTTCCAGCCTTTTACCGGATTTTTAAAAAAATATACATGCTTTTTTATTCTTGTAAATAAAATAAATCAGAGACTGAATTAAGTTCCACTTTGGTTGTGAAGCTCAAGCCTCACAAGTCACAAGCTTGTGCAAATGGAGACTGGATTTTCAGTGGGGCCTATGCTCCTTTGCTCATTATGTATATATGCTAATTACTAAACAAGCATGAGAAGTGGGGCCTATCAACTTGAAACAGCCAACTCATGAGTGTTTCAGAAACGCAACACTTTCATCATTGCCAAATTGCCATTCATATGTTCCCATTATCTGCTCATAATATCTACCTCCTAAAGCTTTGGGCTCACAATATCATCACAATATTATGTTGATGTATCCCAACTTTAAAAAGTCCATATCCACATCAACCACATTGACCACCATCATTCTACACAACACAAAACCCGGTAATTTGTCCAAAAAACACACACCAACAGTTGCACTCTTTTCGAATTCAAAGTCTAAACCCATGTGATGTCCATTACAAATATAAAACAACAAAGGCTTCTCTGGGAGGATGTACATAATCAAACAAAAAAACAAGTCACAAGATCATTTTAATGAAAAATGCAACATCTCTCTCTTACAGCTTTCACAAGTGAATCAATTAAAAAAATGAAAAAAATGAATAGAAAACCGAGGATACTCACTAAAAACCGCATCCATGCTCCTTTTCTTTCTTTCTTTGCCAATATAATATTCATACGAGGATTAATATATAATTATATATAAGTGGTGTTTAAGTGATTTATATAGTAGAAGTAGAATAGAATATAATTAAATTAGGTGAAAAAAGTTGGGTATAGGATTTGTGTTTGTTGTTGGTTGTCCAAGCAAAGTAGTAGCTTCTGATATTCTTGGACGGTTAGAAAATTCAAACGACCTTCCCTCCTCCTGTAGTATTACCAACAAATTGATGTCAGCCAAAATCTACGACCTAAAAAAGTGACAGCAACATCTTAGAACGAATTATAAGCCATGTGTCACTAAAAGTCCATGGTTTAGCTACCACCGCATAAAGAATTCACGAGTCCACAGTTAAATTAAATCTGGCCATGAATGTAAAAACAAAACCTTCTAGATGGACTTATATACAGCTGTAATATAGACTCTAACACTGAACAACATAACCTCCGTTCCAATCTTATGGAATATATTCTTGTGACTCGACGCGTCAGCACAAAAGTATTTGGCCCCCGAGGCCCCTCCTATAGGGGGGCAGATTTGTAATTTTACAGCATGGGCCATCCAGGTGGCTACTTTTAGCACACTCTCATTGGCTTGTATCAATGACACGTCAGAGTCAAAGTCCTAAAGCCCTTAAGTCAGACACCTTTTACAAAAATAAAATCCCGAAACTGACCTTTTTGTTGGCGGGTTTCGCGGTTGGTTATTCCCTCCATGTCCGGGCGAAGATGTTCTTGAGTCGATTCCCGGAGAGTCGCTGCAACGCCTTCTTAGCTCCTGCGACCTCCATTTCCGCCAACCTCTGCAAATGCGGGTGAGCCCCTGCAGCCAATAGCCTCTTCCTGCAACCCTTGCTCCCTCCGCCGAGTATCGCCGCCACCACTATCACCGGCAACTTCCGGCTCACCGTCTCGTTCTTGGGATCCAACATCTGCACCAGCCTCATCACGCTCTTCTCGTCCCTCGCCAGCTCTTTCCGGTTCGACCGGACCGTCAAAAGCGAGACGAGGGCTTGCGCCGCCGATTCTTGCAACCCCACCGGTTTCGGCGACTTCATCAGCTTCACCAACGACCCCATACAGCTGCCGATGGCTCGCTTATTGCCATCGCTGACACTAGTCGATAAGCTCGCAAGCAATGAAGCTGATATATGCTGTAGGATTGTGTTACCGTGATTTATGAACTCCCCCAGTTGGACAAGGAACAAGGTTGAAGAAGACAGGACTCGAGCGCAGGACTCTGAAGCTGAGAGCGAAGCAATAGCTCGCATGACGTGTTCCAATGTTTCTGAGTTCGGTAAATCTTGGATCAAATGCATTAATCTGTGCAACCCACGTTCTTGAATTATCAAAGCTCGAAAATACTCATCCGTAGAGGCTAAAATTGATATGCAATTAGCCGCTTTTTCTTGTGAAGCAGTGGTGCCAGAGAGCAGCAAATGGACTAGTACTGGCACAGCCCCTTCTTCTCCCAAACTCGCCTTGATCTGCTCCACATTGGCCACGTTTCTAATGGCACCCACCGCGTGGGTCTGCGTAGCCGGAGACCCAGATCGACACGCTTCGATCAGCACCGATACACCGCCGTAGGCCGAAACGGCCCAGGCGTTTTCTGGGTCGGCGGTGAGGAATTCGACGGCAATTGCCGCCTTCTCTTTCAAAGGTGAAGACCCTGATTCGAGTATTCTGAGCAATGGGCCTAGACCCCCTTCTTCAAACACGGCCTTGCGCGACTCCTCATTTGCGGAGGCCAAGAGAGAAACGGCAAAGATGGCCTGTTCTCGAACCCACGGCTGGTTGTGGAAATCGAGCAAGTGAATCAGATAGGCGACGTTTCCTTCTTTGGCGACGAGACTCGCGGCCTGGTCGTCGTGGTTGAGGAGCTGGAGCAGAGACTCCAGAGCCTTCTTCTTGAACTCGACGCCTCCGATTTGTATCCGGGTGAAGAGGTCCCGGATGAAGAAACCCAGGTCGTCTTTACCGGAGCCGGGACCCGGATGCGACAAAACGATGGCGTTGGACTGGTGGAGGACGCCAGATCTGAGCAGCAAGTCGAGGTCGCGGAGCTGGTTGGAGAGGGAGGCGGAGGCCATGTCGAGGTCGCTCTGCATGTGGAGCTTGCCGCCGGCGAATGAGGTGTCGGTGCATTGGTCGGCGAGGGCGTTGAGCCACTGGAGAGTGGAGAGGAGGTTGGGGAGGAGGGTGTAGAGGAGAGGGTTCTCGGCCCAGTGAGGAGAGTCAGACAAGTCAGCAAGGGAGGAGTTGACGGAGGCGAGCTTGGAGCGAAGAGCCTGCCAACGGCCGAGGAAGGACTTAACGGCGAGGGAGGAGCGGAGGAGGAGGGAGAGGGTCTCGTTGATGAGGTCGAGGAGGGTTTGGAGTGGGGCGGTGGTGGTGCGCTGCATTTGCGGGTTTGGATCCGGTTAGGGCCGGTTCGGGTTGAGGTGTGGATGGGTCGTTGAAGAACACATGAGAAGGAGAGAGAGAGATAGAATGAAGGAGTGTTTGCTTGGAAGGAAAGGAAAGAAGAGTGGAGGGAAAATTAAGGAGGTGGTGGTGTCTGACACGAGGGTGGAGAAAAGCGAAGCGAAGCGAAGGCAAAGCAATCAAGTGAAATGAAAATGAGTTTCTGTAAGACTGTTTTTTTTCATTCTATATTATATTTATATGTAATAATGTAGGTTTCTTTATTATTATCGGCCATTTTTGTTTAATTATTTACTTCCTAAATTAGGTTTGCTTTGAAGTTTGCGTATATGACAAATTGACAACACACGGTTTGGGAAGGGTAATCTGTATACATATTAAATGAACATTTAATTGTGATTTATGTTTACTTTCCCCTCAAAAATTGAATGATAGGATTGAAATATTCTGAAATTGGGTTGTTATAAACTTATATAAAAATAATAAAATTAGAGGTTCTAAATTATGCAAAAAGTCCAACTTGAGGTTGAAATTTGAATAGACAGAATGTACCAAAAAATTAAAAAAATTGCGAAAGTGAAACTAGCGATAAAATTAATAACGTAATGAATGGGCTTGTAGCGTGTGGGCCTTACTGTATACAAAATTTGACTGGACTGGGCCACCCGCTACCTAATTTTGCACCCCTAAATACAACATGCCATGTTCCAAAAAATTGAGAGAGAGGGAGCATATATTTTAAGTTGTTGATTTAACACATATATGTCGCAACAAGTTAATCTAAATTATAACCATGTTGGGTTAATATTAGACCCAAATAACTAAATTTAGATACGAGTTTAATTTGATATAAGTTAATGGATTTGAATTGTTCATTTTCTAGCATAAACACATAAATGACATAATATGCTAACACAAATCACAAATAAGTTAGATTTATGTCAAACACAACTATATATTTTAGAGATACCATACGATAGGTTGGTTTATAAATAAAATATATCAAATATTACTTAAATCATAATATACATGGGTCAACTTGAATACAATTACCTACAAATATATAAACAAGTCGGATAAATGTTAAACACCCCTTGACACTATTTTCATAATCAAATTAAAATTGATTACTATTCCACACAAATACAAAATGATATTTATCCTAAATTTATTGACCTAAGGTGATTAATGTGATACGTGGACTTCTCATGATTGTTACAAATGTTTTGATATTTCATTTCTCTATCATACTTTTTGTGTGTAATTGAAATATTACATAATAATATAGTGTTATCAATCCATAAAAATTATAATATGTGTATAAATTTTAAAAATATTATTTAAATTTCTATATAAAAAAAATTTTATTTAAGATTTTGAAATTTGATAATAATAATCATATACGTAGAATTTGAATAAATTAATAACACTGCTACACGGTGTGTTAAGTTCTAATAGAAAAATTTGTCACCATTTTAGCAAAAAAAAAAAAAGAAGAAAAAAGCATTAAGCAAGGATCTAGTGTCACAAATTGTTGCATGCTAAAAAATATAATAAAAAATAAAAACTAACTTGTAGAAAATGTTTTCCGTATTTTTTTGTTAGGGAAAAATGCCATGAATATAACGATGAAGCACGAACATTTCTTCAGTGAGCTTGTGGAGGCCGCCCCTAAAACCCTCCTAATACCCCTCTCTGCTTCTACCAGAAAGAATACACAGTGAGCTCAGAAACTCAGAGCACAACAAATCTCATAAAAACTAGAAAAAATACAATATGGTGAGCAAACCATGGAGGATTATACCAAGGCCATTGTTAGAGACAGTGCTAAACAACCACGCTCAGCACCACCGTGTTCCTCAGCCTCTAATCCTCCACGGCCCCAGAGGCGTCGGCAAAACCACTCTCATCCTCGAACGTAATGACCATTTTCATCGTTTTGCAGTATTGTCTCTCACTTCGTCTCTCTAACACTCTCTTTCTCTTTCATTCCAGGTCTGCTCAGCGAGTGGAACAAAGGGCCTCACCTCACTGGCTACGTAGACTTCGCCGAGTGCATCAAAGACCACCACCCACAATTCAATCAGTCGTTTCCTTGGGCTTCTTGGTCCAATTGCCCACCACCCACTTTGTCCGATTGCCAAACCAAGCTCGAACACTGCCTCGAATCCATGGCTCACAGGGGTGTGCAGCTAGGTACCATTAGCTCTCACCAAGTCTTCTCTACTCTCAGCAAATGGCACGGGCTTAACACCGCGCTTCGCCGCGTTATTGAGGGCAATAACGCTTCCAAGAATGCCGTGTCCGATAAGGTTTCCAGCTCGGTGTTGTGGGATCGGGCGGTTTTCGCTCTAAGTGGTCGATGCAATGCCCAAGAGATTGACGGGGTTTTGGGACTGAAAGATAAGGAGATAAATTTGTCACTGGAAGAGGCTTCGTATTATAGGGAGGCCGTCGTGGCTCTGAGATTGGCGAAGGAGGTGATTATGGTGCAGCAAAGTTGGAGGGCTAATGCTATTGCACATTTGAATCAGACAGGTGGGTTTTCGAGGTCTTTAGCGAATTCCTGTACGGATTGGCCTTGTTTGTTGCTGGAGTTGTTGTCAAATGCTGCTGAAATTGATCATTTCCAGGTAATTAAGTTCAATATTTTGATAGTGTGCTAAATCATAAGCTATATTCAGTACACAAGGTGCTGTGGTCAAGCTATTCACATATATAATTTGCTTGAAAGCAGAAGACTTGCTGGCGTAAAATTGTGTGATTTTGATTAGTGTTTGGTACTTTTGTGAATCTCTAGTTGACTGATGTTTCAAATAATATTGAGCAGCCTAAGCTGGTTATAAACAATATCGAAGTTTTACGAAATGCAATTCTATTAGACGAGAATTCATCAGTCCGTGGATCACTGTATCATGACAGTCTAATATGGAGAATAATTGCTTTAGGTGCAAATGAGAGGTGCCTTCCTGTTGTGCTCGTTACATCTGATAGGTGAGGTTTATTCCTAGTCAATTGTGTGTTTCTTTGACATTATATCACTTATCGATTCATGCATCACAAATTAAGAATTAACCTTTTAAGATTTTGAAATTCCCTACTTTTCGGGTTAATTTTCTTGTCTGTTTCGGAATTCTAATTCATACTGCTATGCATCAGTTACTATTCATACCGAGCTTACATGGATTTTGGATTTCCGGACATATTCGTCTCTCGTGAGGTAGTCAAACTGAAGCTCTGAAACTATATTACTTTATGATCTATGCGTGTATACGATGAAATTACATGTCTGTGCAGTTGTCTTTACTTTATTGTTAATTTCTGCTATGCATATATTAATAGCTTAATCACTAAGCATGAAGCACGGGCACATTTGCTTATTTGTTTTTCAGACCTTTGGCTGGAATCCCCAGGAAGCTAAAATGCATATGGTTACTGATTACTTCAGTCATTCAGAGGTAATTACTGATTATTCACCTTTTTCTTGTACTAATTTTTTTGTCTTACTTTCCTGTAATACTAGACTTCTTAGTGAGTTTTAGCCCTGTTTTTGTCAAAATTGCAGTGGTTGGTGATTGTTGAGGTGCTTGGCCCAAATTCTCGACACCTATTTGAGCTATATGCACTCAAGCAGGGCAATTCCTATCAGAAGTAATGATGATATTTCTTTCTTTTTGTTTCCCCCCTCCTCCCTTGTGTGACTGGTGTGACATGGTTTGTTCATCTGAAGGTTTGTGGACAACAACCAAGATAGCACTTTTGAGGACATCGTGGATGCGTATTTAGCATATTTGCAAGTAAGTTTCTCTAGGGAGCATGAAGTATGCATTCTTCTCAATTATCTTTCAATTCTTTGAACCCTTATTGTCCTATTTGCAATTTGCCTTTTTTTTTTTTTGAATAAAATAAATGGAAGTTTCACATAATATATTACCTGAAATTCACCTAATTGACATTAATGGTCACTGTCTTGCATCAAACATTTCCTAGATGTATGTACATAGGCTTGCAGATTAACTTGGCATATTAATAACCCTGGTTATGCCTCTTTATTTGGGTCCTAATATATTCATGCCGTAGTCTTTAGGTGCTTAAGTTGATCACTTTCTTAATTTTCTGATTCTTTGTGCACTTTGCGCTGCCTTACTTGTTCTTCAAGTCTATTCATTTAGATTACTGTAGTGAATCCTGCTATGGAGAAAGCATTGAGACTCTTGCAAAAGTTTGCTGTTGATGCACAAAAAGGAAGTATTTTGAAAGATAGATTGCGCTTTGGTGCACCTTGGAGACATCCTCCAGCAACGGATGACCCCACCTTGAGCGTTGAATGGGCAAAGATTCAGCTGATGGATTTTGTGCAGTCTCTAGTCAATACAGAATTTGGAGTATGTTTCTATGGTTTTCTGTTGTGTTTCTGTTTTGAAATTGGAAGAATTAACTGAATATTTCACTAAAAATTTATGATAATTACTTGTTATGTGGTGGCTGCACTAAGTTTTTATGTATGTTATATAATTAGACTTATTTTTTCAGTTCTGTATGATTTTCTTTTGTAAATGTACAACTTTGATGACAAAAGTAATATTGCCTCTTAAATAGCTGGTCTCAACATTAATAGCCTCCTCCCTGCCCCACTCCATAAACAAATCTGTGGGCATTACTCATTTGGTAGATATATCTTCAAAGTTTTTGTTATGCCCTTTCAGACTCTCTTTGTAATTCACTCTAGGCTCAAGAAACAAATAGAAGATACTTTTCCTTACCTTACAGTTGGAGAATGCATCGACTTGTATGATTATAAATGTACTTTATTGTTAGTAGGTTTTTTTTGTCCACTCTTTCTCTTTGGATGTGAAACAGAAATGTTGTTATTAGTACTTTTGTCCTCTGGGTAGTTTGTGATTCTCTATATCCCTACGTATCTGGGTGCAGGTTAATTATCTAGCTGACTGTAGCCTTGAGATCTTCGATGATCCTTCTGCTGTTGCGTTATTGGAGGTAGATAGGTCTCTCTTCATTGATATTTTTTTGCTTTCATGGATTTCAATAATTCTGCACTGTTCTCCCAAATTTTCTTTCCTGGCATATTTTTAATGATTTTCAGAGTAAAGCATTCACAATACTAGCATCAGTATATTTGAGTATTTGATGTATTAGTTATTGTACGTTTTTGGGTGGATTCCTGAATTCTATATTGCTAAACTTGTTGCCAAGTTTTTTATAGAGTATAAATTCTAAAATGGATAGAAGATATATGTATTTTGTTTTCCTTAGAATCAAGAATTTGGACAGGTATGATAGGCTAATTCATCTTCGTTCATTTTCAAATAAATATGCATTGCAAATATTATGCTCATTCTTTCTTTCTTATCACTTAGGTTGGTTTGCTTTATGCTCAGCGGGATCCATCCCTCATTCGCCCCATATCTAGAGGCATTCAGCGGTGTCTTGTAAGATGGTAAGCTATCTATCTTGTATTGTGGAGGCTGAAAAAGGATCATGAAAGCTCTGGCTGGCCACTCATCCTGTCTTTCATTACAGGCTTGTACAAGAGAGAATGCAGATGAGTTTCCTGAACTTGCTTCGGTATTTGTGGCAGCGTAATTTTCGTGGCCGTAGCTATCGTCATTTGATGCTACAAATAGGCTATAAGTAGATCATAAGATAGGTAAATTGTCTAAATAGTTAAATTGTTGTTCATTCAAATTCCATGCCATGATGAATTTAAATTTGTCACTTTACTACCCAAGGAGACAATCTCCCGCTCAGGCAACAAATTGATATAAGCATTTAATAAGCTAACAAATTTTTGGTGAGTTGGCATGTGTGGTGCTTGAGTGAGGTGTCAGATGATTAATTTTAATTTAGTGCATTGTTCCATACAGAGATAATATGGATAAAGGCCACTTATGGATTAATGGGTTTCGGGAGATTCCCATAAATTTTTTTTGTTTACTTTTCTTTTCATCCATTACCCTTACTAATTTAGTTAGTCAAAACTTATTAATTGCTTGCCTTGGGGACCCCCGAGAGGGGGGAGAGAAGGATCTGTTTGAGCAGCTATAATGTTCTTACAACTTTTTGAAGGTTATTTTAGCCAAATTCACCCTTGAGCCTAACAAGATTATGCGGTTTACTTTCAGGTGTTTCTTGGCAAAAGCATCTTTTATTTGGAGTTTGAGGTTTCTCCATGCTTCAGGTTCACATAAATATGTAAGCGTTCTGATGATAGTAATTGAATGTTTTTGTTGTCCAGCTTGTCTATACAATTCATGTAGCACCATTTTTTTAATGTAAGCCTAGTCTACTACATTACATATCCCTTTTGCATGTTCTCTTTGATCTTCCCTCTATGCTTTTGGATGATCATGTGAACTAATTTTTTTTCCAAGCTTTTACAGAGTGCAAACATTGGTAAACTCTTCAAAAGCTGATTTCAAGGACTCATAGGTGTCTGGTAAGAATTTCCTTCTCAGGCTTTTGCATAGTTATTTCATATGCCACACTCTGATTAGCAGCGGTGGTTCATCATCTCTTAACATTCAAATATGAAACTAAGTGGTTTTGTCAAAGCACCAAGAAAACATCTACCTCCCTTGTGTAGTTGGTTGTAATTTTGACTTCATATAATGGATTTAGTTCTTTGTTAGCAGTAAACATGGCTAATGGCTTAGTTGTTTACTTCAATCCCTCTACCAATGACATTTCAGCATCACCATAACTTGAAGTTTTTCTACATATGCAGGAAATGCTATGGACTATGGAGCAACATTTTTGTTAAGAATGATTTGTAGACTATCAAACAAAGACACATTTGATATTTGGAGATAACTTATAGCATAGCTTGAACTGAGTAGTGAGTACACTGACCAGCATTAATCTTATGATTGATTGTATGCATTTTGCTTCTTTACCCACTAATATTTTTTCAATAAAAATTCAAGAGCAAAATAATGTTACTGCTCCACGTATGGCTTAACACATATTCGTGATGCCTAATTTTTGTGTCTAAATGCAATAATCGTTCCTTGTGCACCTTTTTTGACTGCCCTTTTCATCTAATTATGTTCGGCTAATAATGGGCTTGGTTCTGAATAAGACCCATTACTTACCAACCCCACCTAAATCTCACTTGGGCTTTCATTTTATGCGTACAATACACATGGCTCCAAGATCAAATTTCATTTAATGCATAATTTTCAATTGTAAAACGTGACTTCTTACTAGTCTTATGTTTTGATTAAGTGATAAAGAAAATTCTTGAAGAGACGATTACCAACCAAAAATCTGCATTCATTCTAATGTTTAAGTTTTCATTGGCCACTCTTCTTGAACCTTATTTTGTCCAAATGAAATTTATAAATTATATACTTCTCAAATCAAAAAGAGTCAAGAAATTGACTTCCTGATGTGATGTCAATCTAAAACATGTGCATTATTTTGCAGAATTTATTATCCATGCATACGTGGCAGAGTGCGATAAGCCCAGAAGAGAGGAAAGAAACAAAATGTATTATTTTTATTAGAGACGAAGGTTTGAGCAAGCCTCCTAGATTTTCCATGTTTAATTGGAATTGGAATTGGAATTGGAATTTAGAGCAATTAGTCAAACACGTTAAGGCAGCCGCGACTTGTTTGTATTTGTGATTTGACAGAAACCATTCTGTCTATACCTTGGATGCTGTTTTGTAAATTTCAAGTTGTATTATCAAAAAAGAAAATACTACGTAACTTCTTTCTGTGCTTTCTCTTTATCATCAGTATCAATATCAATATTAATGACACGTACTGTTTTGTCATGTATCTGTAACACGTGCATGATGTATGAAAATATTGGCATGACCTCCGGGATCGAGTTTTCTCGAACTACTTTTACATTTACCAAAGTCAGTGGTCAGTGGTCAGTGGTCAGTAGTCATAGATTTGAACAAAGATATACGTATTTAATTTAATTATTACGTATGGCTCTATCTAACCTTTCTTTTAGTCCATTACGAACCATACATGTAATTATTAGCTACCTACGGTCCATATTTGAACCGTTTAACGTTTGCTTTCATTTGACCAATTCGAGTTCATTCATAATATTATTTGAATGTGTAACAAATACACTGTATTTACATGTATTATAAATAATTACATGTGCAGTATCATTTTACAGAAATTAAGTAGAAAATAATTAAAGAATAGAGATTTGATATTTTAAATTTAGAAACTAATAAAGTTTGTCGACAAACAATTATTAGAACTCTATAAATTTAATTAAAAGAAAATAAGTGCAAAAACTATCAAGAATGGTAAGTAACCAATAAGAAGCCCATTTTTTCCCTTTGTTTATTTCTTTATCATTTTCACGTTTCAATTGCTTTTTGTCATGCCTACTCAGTTTCTAGGCAGCCACTGAACATGATGAACATGATTCATACCCACAACACAACCCGTCAAAAACCCAAAAGTAGTCCTCCTTAAATCTCTCACTCATGTGTCGGCTGTCCACAACTTGCAATTGTGTACCAAATCCTTGCCATACATTATTGGATACAGATATTAGGGATATTTAACTTCATTTTCATCGCAGCCACTAAAACAATCAAATGGTTCACGAGGTTTACGCATGCCATTGATGCATGTGGATGTGATCCCCATGAAAGTCATGCTCCACCACCTACACGTTTTACTCTTATCCTTAATCTGTCTCATTCCTACTGGAATTTTCTGCCTGAATTAAAACAAACAAATATTCCAATAAACTTGTGAACTTGTGATATATATTTCAGAGTGGACTGTACCTGGCACTAAAATTCAAAAACAATGTGGTGGTATTGATAAGAGCCGCACTCGATTCATCAATTAATGTTCACTAGCATTAATTGCAAGTAGCTAGCAATTATTTGATGCATGGCATGTGCAAATGTGCAATGCTTTTAATTTCCAGAACGTACACAAGGGGTTGGTACAAACCTCCAAATGGGGGTTTGACACTTTGACTCAATCAAACAGCCAAAAGTCCCAAAACCAAACTTTATCCATGCATTGAGTAATGCCACAGCAAAATCCGACCATACATGTAGCCATTGCTTCCCATTATCTAATAAGTAATAAGTTAATAACAATACTTTACTACTTTATAAAAGTGTGCATTAAAAGATTGTTATAGGGTGAATTGGATTGTGAGAGGAGCCTAATTAAAGGGGGGGTGTCTTTATTTTCATGGATCAAACTGTCTTCCACTACCAGAGTGAGTGAGTGTCATCAGAGACATCAGGTGATGGACAAGTTATTTAAAATCAATGTCAAAGTTAGTTGCTTTTCAACCCATGGTTTTACCTACTACAAAAACCCAAAATATCCAATTGGGATTTTGGGTCTTTTTAATGCATGGAGACATCGAACTTTTATAAGATCAGATCCAGACATGAACATATAAAAAATTATCTCATCTCAGAGCAATTAATATTGACAAATATCATGTGTGATGTGTCTCCTATTCTCAAAGTGATCAACCGTGACCTTAAAGTTAAGGTTGGTTATTGAAAGTTTGAGAACCTCAATTTTATAACTTTGATTGTGATGATTGAACTATATAAATTACTTAATTAATTAACTGGTTTCATGCAATATAGACTCGATTCAATTGGGCTAAAGTCACATCAATTACTTAATTACTCAGAGAGATAGGTAAAATATATTGAATTGATGTGAAGATCGATATGGGAACTGACTCAACCTTTTCCTTTAATGTTAAAACTTAATTAAATCTTAAAAGTTAACCTTTCTTTGCCGAGTATAGCTTTCCTTAAAAGAAAAAAGAAAAAGTAAAGAAATTTTAGTTTATATATTGTTTAATCTCATATCAGTAGAATAAAAAGTTGTGTTGTGGCATTCACATTGTAGTAGTCCCCCACACAGTGGACCAAATAGCTAGTTGTCTTCTTCTTTCGGTTTATATCCAGACATATTACAAAAGTACCCTAGTTTTGGTCTTAGATGTAACAGTTTAATTATAGTAAGACGTTTATTATGGGTAATTAAGTCTGAGTTATCTCAAATGATATGAGGCAGATTAAAGAACTAAGTTGGGATTATAAAAAATTTGGGATTCAATCTAATGAAAGAAGTAAATAATGAGTGGCTAGTTTGGTGGTCCCTTAGAAGAAAACTTAAGAGAAACGAGGGTTTTTATAGATAAAGAGGCAAAATGTCTTGGTGCAGGCAATGGAATCACCTTTAGTACTGTTGCTTTCGTGTTGGTCTGTTCTTTGTAAACAAGGAAAGGTAATTAACTAGTCAGGGTTTTAAGATCAAACCGAAATGCGTCAAGTAATCAGTAGACAACAATCAATTAATTAATATGCGAATATTCTCAAGGGACGGATGAAGCTAAGCTAATGTAAAGATGGTGACTGGGATAATGAAGTGACAATTGCATTAATTTAAATTTAATTATGTGATAATGTAGAATGTAGATTATTAAACTAAAAAATTAATTGTCAATAGATGAAGAGGTTGGCCATAATCTTATATATAGTGGTGAAAGACTTCAAATACCCAATGTGAAGAAGAAGAAATATCAGATTAATTCATTATTCGTAACTCTAATGATATCCAGCTTAGTGTGCATGATTGGTGACCTGAGCTCACAAAGATTCAGTTTACATTAACTTTATCGTTAATATTGCAAAATAATTGTAATATATGTATTCTTCTTGATAAACCTTCATTAACATATCCAACTTGACAATAATATTGTAAACAAATTCCTAATGGGAATGATATAATTAATCTAGGATTAAAAGAGCATACATATATAATTGAACAGAAATGTCAATATATGCATGTAAAAATTGTGATATATGATGCTAAATTAAGCATGGAAGCCGCCCACGTTTTGTCACGTATGCATGCATGCATGACGTACAGCAGTAATTAGTTTTATAGCTCCTTCAAATTCAGGTCAATAAGATTGTTTGCTTAATTAGAGCCTTGGAGCAATAGATTTGTAGCCCCTCTTTTGATAAGGGTAAAAGGGTAAAGATACACAGACACACACACACATGAATATCCATGTAATAAATAAAAACTTAAATAATTTTGGGGTTTGAGAGGTGCAGTTTGGGAAGTAGGCATCTTCCTAGCTTGACATCCAAACAAATAGTGGATGGTCAAATCTGTAAAGAAAGAGAAACAGCCAAGGACTCAAAGACTCAAAACAGCACAGAAGATTTTCTCCTTTGCTTGTTCTTTGATATTTTCCTTTTTGCTAGTACAAAGAGGAGAGTAGGTAGAACAAGGCAAAATGACCTTTACCCAGGGACTGGGACCAAACAAAGATTGTGGAGCACCTACACAAGCCTTTATGAATTTGTTCTATTTCATATTTATAATTCTTTACAAATTTTCCTCAAGCAGAAACCTAACAAAAGCTCGTTTTTTTTTTTGACCCCTAGCAGAAACCTAACAGAAATGTTTGCGTACACACTAATACTTATTTTTTTTTTTTATTCTTTTTTATGCTATAGCCTACAGTCCTCAGCGCCACTTTAAAGCCCTATAAATAGCCACACCCCAAACTCAACTCCTCATCTACAATTGAACCGACACAATCAGAGAGAGATATTCAGATACACAGAGAGAGAGAGAGAGAGAGAGAGAGAGAGAGAGAGAGTTCATAAGAAAAAATGGAGAATTTCCCAATCATCAACATGGAGAAGCTCAATGGTGAGGAAAGAAAAGCCACAATGGAAAAAATCAAAGATGCTTGTGAGAACTGGGGTTTCTTTGAGGTAATTAATATTAGATGCTAGCTAGCTAGCTAGCTTCTTTCTCTTTAATATTCACATTATATCTCATATTCATCATCAAAATGAGGATGCTCATCTTATAATTTTTGGGTTGACAACTGTAGCTAGTGAGTCATGGGCTACCAGTTGAGCTATTGGACACAGTGGAAAGGTTGACAAAAGAGCACTACAGGAAGTGTATGGAGCAAAGATTCAAAGAGCTGGTGGCCAGCAAGGGTCTGGAGGCTGTTCAGACAGAGGTCAGTGATATGGATTGGGAGAGCACCTTCTACTTGCGCCATCTTCCTCAATCAAACATATCTGAAGTCCCAGATCTTGAGGATGAGTACAGGTACCAAATCCTTAGTACACCCAATTTCTATATATATACATAAATTAGCATAATAAAAATGTGTGACATCTGACTCAGATCCAATAATTATGCAGGAAGGTCATGAAGGAATTTGCATTGAAATTAGAGAAGCTAGCAGAGGAGCTACTAGACCTGCTGTGTGAGAACCTCGGACTAGAAAAAGGGTACCTTAAGAAGGCCTTCTATGGGTCCAAAGGTCCTACCTTTGGGACCAAGGTCAGCAACTACCCTCCATGTCCCAACCCAGAGCTGATCAAGGGTCTCAGAGCCCACACAGATGCTGGTGGCATCATCCTCCTCTTCCAGGATGACAAGGTCAGTGGTCTCCAGCTCCTTAAGGATGGTCAATGGATTGATGTGCCCCCCATGCGCCACTCAATTGTCATCAATTTAGGTGATCAACTTGAGGTACTACTATTCCCAATTTCCCACTTTACCCAATATCTCAAAACTCCAAATGCATTTATGTGAATTACATACCCAATTTAATTTGAATGAATATTGCTTAATAGGTGATTACCAATGGGAAGTACAAGAGTGTGGAACACAGAGTGATTGCACAGACAGATGGCACCAGAATGTCAATAGCTTCATTCTACAACCCAGGCAGTGATGCTGTGATCTACCCAGCACCAGCTCTGGTGGAGAAAGAAGCAGAGGAGAAAAACCAAGTGTACCCAAAATTTGTGTTTGAAGACTACATGAAGCTCTATGCTGGCCTCAAGTTCCAGCCCAAGGAACCAAGATTTGAAGCCATGAAAGCTGAGGAAGCTAGTGTCAGTTTGGGTACAATTGCAACAGCTTAAGATCAGCATGCACTTAATTTTTACTAGAAGATTATAGGAAATTGTTGTGTGTTTAAATTAATGGGTGTGAACAGAGTTTTTGCTTTCAGTAGATATAAAGGGTTTCCTATGCAAGAGACATAGTTTACTACATAATATTTTATATTGTGGGAGTCAATTAACGAAAGTTTACTACTTTATAGTAGTATAATATGACAACAAAATTTGTTAGTTTGCTGCTTTTGTACCCATGATGTTATAATTATATTATATATATTCATGTAGATCTCATGATAAGCTGTTTTGTTTTATAAAAACATTGCTTTAAATGGAAAGGTGTCAAGAGTTATCTGATGTGTGCAGATCCCCAAGCATTGAAAACCCAATTGTGGTTAACTGGATTCTCACCAGAAGATACTAATTTTATTTTTTTGGCCAGGGCAGAAGATACTAATTTTATAATCACTAAACTTGTCACCTTAGAAAACAAGTACTTTAAAATCTATGAAAACAGAGATTAAAAATTACAAAAAATATGAGGCTGAGACCATATGGGGGCAACTGGTCAAGCCGTGCCAACTTGTTGAACAGCTGACTCTAAAGTTTTCAAAAGCATAATTAAGAGAAAATATTATTCAAAAGAGGGTGCTTTCAAGATGTTAAAAGTATATATAACCCTTTATTTCTATTTCAAACTTGCACTATAGTCTATAACGAGCTTTTTCCTTTGTGCTAAATTGCCAATGATATCATGATGTGCCAACAGAATTAAAAACAAGTGCTTTTGACTTAATTAAATTGACAAAAAGAAGCCAGCAATGGCAGCTCAAACTATTTTAAGGGTGCTTAGATTGATATGCTGCAATAATTTATACGAAGCAAATTTTAGTTAATTAGGTATGATTTGTTTCCAAGATTAATTATTAATATGCAAAGAGGAAGCACATGAACAGGTAATATAGCTGATAGTCTGCCTGACACCAATTAAGGGGGTTATATATAATTTATTTATGTTCCCAGAGGGCCAGAGAAAAGGTTACTTAACTTTATCTTTGAAACAGAAAGAGCCAACTAACATAACATGTACTGTCTGTTTTCCCAGTAGGCAGCAAGTGCTCGATGTGTCACTCTCCCATTTTTAATGAGGTTTTCTTGGAACAATCATTCATTGGGTATACTTGCATACACACATGATGAACTGACTGCCAAGTGCCAACAATGGTCCACACCCATAAAGGACTGTGGACCTCACCCACATTGCAAAAATATGAACTCTTTTATGAATTAATTTTGAGTTGAATACTCTCTTATATGTTATAATAATGTATATTCATAATTACATGTTGTAACATTTTTTGAGAGCTTGTAACATATTAAGTGTTATAAATTAACTAACCCATTTTAGCATGATGAGAAGTTGTTCTTAATCTCTTTTTCAATGAATATATGATTATAAGTTTGTCAGAGCAATAAAAATGTTAACAACCAAGTAAAGAATGATGTAGAGAAGTGTTTGAACATATCATATTGCCCAACAACTACAAGATGATGATGATGTGGTCCAAACCAATGTCCCTTTATGACATGGTAACTTAGCGTCTACACAACAAGTGTTCAACTTGTGTGAGTGGAGAATCTAATAAAGTATATAAAATAGAATAAGAAAACGTCTAAAGATCAAACATCTTTTTAAGTTTTAATCAGAGTTGGGAAACCTGGAATCATCTCAGAATCTAAGAAAGATCGACACTGCATATTATGCCAATAAGAAACATAAAAGAACACTTTTGCAGATAAAAACGCTAAAGTGAGTTTATTGAAACAAACATTCCTATAAAATATGATTAATAACAGTTTTATGTTAATTTATGTCGTTGCAGAGAAAGCTTTACCAGCTTTGTAAAACCAAATTAATAATTAGGAAGCAATAAGAAAACTGCCCCCAAGATAATGACACCTTAATGGATTTAACCTTAAAAAACAACCAACTAGCTAGACCCTTTTTCTTTTAATGTTAATGTTAATCAGTGTTTTTGTTCGGTAACATAGTGTGTTTATGTAGTGGCATTTACCGTAAATTCATCTGAATGGACTTTTCTTTGAAACTATCAAATTATCAAAATCATTTTCAAGTTTAATCTTTGCTCCAAGAGTTCACTCATTGTTTGTTCATGTTAAATGGGCTTTACATGTATCATTGTAATTTGGAAAACACACATAAAACGGGCCTAAGCCTAAACATAGGATACATGCGACATAATTGACCAGAATACATTGTTTTGTTCCAAATTTGTCAGATACACTATGTAATGATTTTACCAAATTTTTTTGGACTGCTTCAGAATCCATAAGTAAATCATAAGCAGTAAACGAAGGTTTGTGTAATTTGGATTGGTGGAAGAGATTGTTCAAGTTTGTGGAAATTGTAATTCTTCAACCCAATTACAAATATTTGTACTATTTATAGACGAAAGTTTTATTAATAGTTTTGTAATCTTCAGTCTTGACAACGCAATCAGGATTCATGGGTAGCCATGCCTTTCTAAGTTTTTAGCTAGCTGCATCGCCTTCCATCATAATCATTAGCAGAAACAACTGGATCAAAGAAGAAGAAGAAGAGCTGATCTTGATTTGCATTCGTGTTTTCAGCTTAAACCTTTAAGTCAAGGTAACTATGAATTTTGGGATGAAATCTGGATATATCTACCGCCACAATTGTTGCACACAGTTGCAAGCACATAGAGACTGCTGTTTCGTAGTAAATAAATAATAAAAAAAGAAAAAAATGGAAAAAATGGAAAAAGAGGTGGAGTGAGATGTACGGAAACAGGGGTTGTAACTTGTAAGTTGTAACAATCAAGGCACACAAAGTGCTATTATATTAGGATGCTGCTTATTATTCTGAATAAGAATAAGGAAAAATGAAGAATAATTCCTTTTCCGCTGAAATGCATACCAGGAACTCATCACCTTCTCCTATTTATTTTTAAATTTGAACCTAAGATCCTCTTCTTCGACTAAAGAAGGAAGCAAAAAGCCATTCAATAATACTCTGGCTGATTTACCTCTTTGAACATGAAAATGGCATCGGTAGATGCTTCAGGCTAGAAACATCAAACATCTCCATGAACCTTTGATCTGCAACTCTAGCTTTGGCTGCTGCAAACCGCTGGTATTCATCAAACACAGATGAGAGGCACCATCTCTGCAACTTTCTCAAGCATCCCACAAGACAACCAGTTCGATGCTGAAAATAAGATCACAGTAAGCAACCATCTACTGATTGATCTACGACTTAATAAGTAATTGAGTACTTAAAATCAGGGAATAAATAAAAAAGAAACAATTGTGCGCATACCTTCCCTCGTTTACAATGAATTAAGACAGGGTGATTCCTTACATCTGCATTGCAGAGACAAGTAAATTTATGTAAGAAAATCACAGAGCTATAATTCCGGTTCAGTCACAAAATAAGTGAAAAATTGTTAATTTCTTGCAGTACGTACCAAGGACAACTTTTAGAGCTTCGCGGATTGTGTCCTCCGGAATGTTTATAAAAGGCTCCTGAAATGTGCAAATTTTGAATATCAGTTTGTAATATTGGATATTAATTCATAATCATATTAGGAACTTTGTTCAACATTCATGCAATGAAGAAAGCAACAATTTACAACTAGCATTGATCGGCTCATCATTGTTTTCCATACTGACTCATGTGTCAATGATGATTAACTTGGATAAGTCTTTCAGTCTGAGACAAATGTCACTAAATCTTTTCACTTGTGATTCTGGTTTGTATTTAGAGATAATTAAACGGCTATTTGGCTTCCTTAAAAGATGAAACATTTACTGATGTGATTCTAATTTCTGATAGTTACATGTGCACCATTTTTTTTTTCCTGTAACCATCTTTCTGCAATTTGCACACATGATTTAGTGTAACAACATGGGACAGTACACAGACTCCAGTATGTATAACTGTACTGGTCATAGAAGCCATTTGAAAAAAGATTGCCCAATACGCACTATAAGCTCAACCTCCGATAATGATAATCAAAGTAAGCATACTTGAATATAAAACAATTGAGATGAGACAAAGTCTATTAAGTGGTCCAAGTTACTTTATGCCAAGTTTTTTGCAAATGGATATTGTCAAAAACATACATAGAAACAAAAATAGATGTGTTATTCAGACTGCAATCACATTATATACCAGTGATCTGCAACTATAGGTACGTGGTTCATCCATTAAACAAAGAAAAGAATAAACGCATGTGATACTTGTAGATCACACAAACACAACAGACACATGCCATATGTCTGAAACTGGAAGGATTCCATGAAGCATTATTTCTATACGACGGTCGTGAATTCTTGTGAGATATGCTAAGAAAAGAGAACTACCATACAATTCCAAACCAGAACAATCAATACGTACCCCCACAAAAATATAAAAATTCAAAATATCTGAATTTGTTGATCTTACCAAAACAACTACATGGATGACCCATCATAAATGAGCTACAATGATTCTTTCTTTTTCTGGTATTATGATTCAACCACAAAAATTTTTTGACAAGGAGTATTAGTTGGACAATAAAGATATATGTAATAGTTTATTGATTTATTGAACAATTTGTTTATTATCTGAGAGAGCGAGATTCGAGCTTGGAACATTTCCAACATTTTAGAGTGAAATACCAAAAAGACTCATAGCTAGTTGAGCAACTTAGGTAAGACGAAATGAGAGTAATTGCAATTTGCAACTAACCCAACTAGTTGCTTTTTCTATCTGTCCAATGCCTCTAATATGAGACCCAAATGTCAGGCAACGTAGGAGCCTCCACACCTCTATTTTATTAGTAAACCTATCCAAACGCTTTCTTATCTCTTTGTATGTGATAAAGTACTTACCTCCGACTTGCATCAATTTCCTCCATGTTAAACTCCCAAAACGAAAAAGGCCTAATGCTACTTTTAAAAAGCCGATTAGTTTGAATGCAAAAGAAGCAGCACGCAGTAATCCACAATAATCAACTTAAGCAGCAAATTTAACTAGCTTAGAGGGACGATCGAATTGAGAGCAAAAAAAGTAGACATTACCTTATGGCCTTCAATCCCAAACTGAAAAAGCTTAATCCCATTGGACTTAAGAAACTCCATGTTGGCCTCTGGATACGGCTCCGGACACAGACATCTACATGTATAGATGTATTCACAAATTAATATCAACATATAAATACAATAAATTTCCCGCAAAAAAAAAAAAAAAAAAAGGCGATATGAGCACAGAGAAGTGTACAGTATGAGAATGAATGGAAAGGCTTACATGATGGAGCGGAGGCCTAGGGTTTGGAGGAAGGAGAAGTTGGCGGACTCCGGGAAGCCGGACCTGAAAATGCCGTTATCGACGATGGAGAAGTTGAGCGGCGGAATGAAGAGGTCGTCGGCGCAGTCTTCGCCGGCGGTGACTGCCGCCGGCGACAGCTGGACTTCTTCGACGACTTCGATGGTCCTGCACATCTTCTCGCTCACCCTCAATTCTTGTTGCTGGTGATCGTTGCGCTCCACTTTCATATCAGCTTTTAGAGAGAGAGAAACGGAGAAAGAGAGAGCGTGGTATTTATAGAGAGAGAAAGTCGGGAGGGGGACTTGGGGATCGCTAAGGATATTCCCTATTGCCTTTGCTTTAGCTTCGGGCTGCGATTCTTTTTTTTTTTTTTTTTTTNTTTTTTTTGGATGACAGAGTTTGAAAAAGTGACTCCGAGAGAGATATGAGAGAGAGTCGGGTGGCGCAGGTTGTTAAAATGTGCCGTGCGTGGTTAACTGTATTTATAGAGACATGTGAAAATTATTGTATGACAAAAAAAAAAGGAAATATAAATGGAAACGGCGTGGATCTCTAGCTCAATGAAATTATGAAATATTAAAATAAAAAACAAAAATTATGAAAAATATGAGATTGGGCGCCAGTTATGAAGCGCGCGTAACAATCCTAATTATTGAGTAGACTATTCATTATTTCCTCTCTTTTTTTTTTTCTTTTTTCCTACACCTACTTTTCTCTTCTCTTCTCCAATACTCAAAATCTCAATAATTTAACTTCTTTTTAAATTTGAATAGAAAAAAATCTAACCAATCATTTTCTATTTAAATAATACTCTTATGGCATTTTTACATACATAAAATAAGAGTTAAATGAATGGAAATCATTCTCATTCCACTCAAATTTTATGTTTGCTTCAATTGGGAAATCAAAAGATAATGAAGTGATTTTCATTAAGCCGTTTATTTATATGTGGGAATGAAAAAAGTCGATAGGGTTCACACGGAGCCCTAGCTAAAAATGGAGAATCATTCCTCCATACGAAAGGAATTCCATTGATGAAGGAGGACTTAGTATTGTGATTCTCCAATGAAGGGGGGAACTTTTCCAATCAAAGACTCCTCCTAATTTGTCTCTCATTCCTCTTCTTTTTTATTCCATGTATGTAAACATAAAAGAGAGAAAGACTTATCTTCTTATTTATAATTCTATACTTTTAAGAAAGAAAATTCAATTCAAGAAATCCAAAGGGAAATTGTGAGATGATCCAACTCAAATTTTATTAAATGTATTATGAATATCTTACATAGGTGAAATTTACTTGTATAAATATGATATTATTTCAATTGTGGTAAACAATGTGAACTGTAACCCTGATTCAATAATTTCACCTCACGCAATCTTTTTTTATCGAACGTGCACAAATGATACTGGTTTTCCGTATACGTATGAGCTACAAACTCATAATCAATAATGCAATGGAACATAATTGAAATCACATACAATAATTTGTTTTAGGTCTTTAACTATAAAAATGAGTTATACTCATCATCCCATTTGGCCATTTCCTTGTTAAACTATGCCACCAAGCCTCCTATCACGATTTAATGATCTTATTTAATAAGAGACGATACTTGCGGCAAGTAACTTGCCCGTTCCTCCCTTCCCCTCTTCCGGGTACATAGAATATTGATAATGTTCCAAAGTGATGTTCCAATAGAGTAGCTTTCTATCGAAACAAATATGCTTTTGTACTCATCAAATTTGTTTATAAAATATGATTCATTAACTTATGTGACATTGTTTAATTTATTTTTAATAAATAAAATATATAACTATTATTACTTATTTTTATTGTATATATATAGAATAAAATGGGTTGCCAGTTTCGATGATTGTATTATGAAAGAATTGAATTTTATATGAGTATTGTGGTAGAGAGTAGAGGTTGATGATGAATATTTTGGAAGGAATAGATTAGAGCCACAGAGGGAAAAAGGGAACATTCGAAGGAATATGCGAATTTGCAAGAGAAGGACAAGAAGGGTGTGTTTTGTATTATAGTAGCTCGGGAAATGCGGAGCCCGTGCGCCACGTACTTTATATCTCGTCGGTTTCTGCAAAGTGCCACGCCACAAAGTGCACAAAAAGTGAACCAGAAAGAGAGGCTCACACACACACTCACTCCCATCCTGTTTTGCACTCATTGCCGACTTCCTTGCTTTGCTGCATTTCATATATTTAAATCAAATTGATAGTTACATATAAGATTTTTTATGATTTTTTTGTAAAATTTGGGACAAATTATTAGTTTTAATTTGGGAATAAACTTCAAGTTGATTATAAAATATCGTAAAAGCACAAAAATATAAAATACAACGACCAAATATAAAGTTTTAAAATCATTTGGATTAAATATGTTTTGAGGATAAAACACATGGACTAAAATTTTTTGTTCCCTTTATTAATTAATTGTTTGGGATTCTAAATTTGTTTTTAAATTTACTTAAGAAATAATTCAATAGTATAGGCATAAGTGTTTTATTTGTTGTAAACAAAAAAGTCATATAATTAATCCAAATGTAGCTTTTATTTCACTTTTACCAAAACTATCTCATAAAATGGACCCAAGGCACGACCCTTGGCTTAAAAATCACCTTGTTGAGACATTTCAAATTATGTTTATCTCACTGTTAAGTTTTAACTTTTAACAAACAGAAAAAAGAAAATTAAAGATTGAATCCAATTTAATATAAAAAATAAAATAAAAAAGTAGCTTGATGAGTCAGTTAACTCCTCACTAATACGTGTGATGGATCCACTAGAGCACGGGGACTTAAAAGATTCAAGAAATTAAACCAGAAAATGGGTTGCTATTAAATGAGTAAATAGATTTTAATAACTAACCAATTTGAACATTGGTCATTTTCGTTTAAAGTTGGGTTTTGATTAAGTAAGTAATTAAATACTGAGATACTCCTAGTTTTGGTAAGATGGGGTTGAGTAAGTCACACGGTTGGACGCTTGGAGCTATCAACTGCATGATTCAAGTCAGAGTATTTTTTAGGTCATTGCTGACATTACACTGAGTTTTTGTGTGAATTTAAAAGTTATCCCTACTATTGGCCACACACAAAAAAAAAAGGTTATCCCCTACTAAATTTTTTAAATTTTGCTAAACTTTTCAAACCCCTTTTCCACTTTTGACCAAATAATAGAAGCTACAGGCATGAATTTTATGGTATACCTATATGCATTGATAGATGGACCAGGACCACCCATCTCGACCAATGCCCAATAAACAATAGCCTTGAAACATTTTAAAGTTTAAACTCCAAATTGATGACTTGGATATGAGTCATGGGTCATTAAGTCTAGATGCTGACGATATCTCATTCTAATGGACCAAATATATCAATTCACCATAGTGTTTGCAGACAAAATGAAAGTCGTGAGGCCTCGTTCATGACATGATTGTGTTTCAGTCCCGCATTCTAAATGAGACCTAAACGCACCGTGAGTATGATCCATTTTTCATCATATATTGTATCATTACAACCCGTTATAAACAATATTACAAACAAAATTAAGGTCTCAACAATTGAATCCGTCCAAAAAGTATATGACTAAGACATGACATGGAAATGAACATTACATGCCCATATAATATCGACCAGGCCAAGAGATCCACTAGCTTACCTAGCAATGGATATAAAAATTAAAATGTGACATGTCAAATTCTTATTGGAACCTGACAAATTAATGATCGATCACTTTAATCCCACAATATCGTTTTCGAAGAAAGATGCTTGTTAAGCCAGCATAACCAAGAGTTTGTCAAGGCTTTCAAAGTAGAAAGTGCCCTTGTTATTTAGGCTTCCACTATAGATAAGTGTTACATCAATGTTTTGATATTTGTGTCAATCTCTGTAAAGTTACAAATTGCTTTTCTCACTATAAGATTGAAAATTTTTCCAAAATCAAAATATGTCATCGTTAACGTAAAAAGTCATGCATTTTGGATGAGACATTGAGAAGCTTCAAGAAGTTATATCCCTTTGAGCAGTCACCTTTTATACTGAAAACGACGTCATTTTAGAGTTCAAGTTGTAAAACGAAACAAAGATAAAAACATAACATACAAATTTTACGTAATTGGATATTGATTTATTGTTTGAATTAATGATCATCTCTAGTCTCTATCTTGGTCGGTCTCATATGCGCAAATTGGTTGGTTTATATTCGAAGGTCGGTACCAGACAATTACTAACCATTGAGTCGGTTTTGGCACTACCATAAATAAGTTGTTTAAAATGATTAGTGCAATTTTAGCTTTTTCTCTGGCCAATCTGCCTGTTTAATTATGGATCCACAAAAATTATTGGTTTCCTGGAAATTAGGTCTAACATCCATAATTGATGATCAAAAAGTCACCTTGGACATTGATAATGCCCATTTGGTAGCTGCACCCCAAAAAAGTTTTAAGTTCAAATAATTAAAAAAATATTACTTTTCATCCACTATTAACGAGATTAAACCCAGCCCAAAGAAATCTTTGTTTGACATTATAAGTTTCAATTATTAATTCAAGGGCTAGCTATAGCCACTAAATTTGTATCATGCTTAGATCGATAGTTTAATTTAACATATTATATCGTAAAACTATCAATTTGCATCATTAAATAAGTAGGTTTTTATTTAAAAATATTGAATATAAATTGATAAATAACTTATATATATAACATAACATGTTAAATTATCTAATATAAACGTACGTACGTTACATTGTGTACTGAAGTGTCTTTCTCACAATGCAACAATTGAACAATGTATAACATTAATAATGTTTGATTGTGGACGCAACAACACAGCAAGAAGGTATGTAAATGTACCAAAGAATATAATTATATGGAAAATTGACCATCTTCATGGATGGATAGTACTGTTCTTGCTCCAAAGTTCAAACCCTGAAGCACGACTCTTGCTGCTTTTTAGGTCACAATCTGTTCTAACAAGACACGCAAATATAATATATGGACATAAAAATAATTGTACCAGCAAACAAAAAATGCGTTGTTGCCGAAATTCGAACATGTCCAAATTTTCCCAGCATCTTAATGTTCTAGATTTTATAACCCCAGCCCATTTTTTAGGGTCAAATATATATTGCCCCCTTTTTATAATACACTACAACTTCATGTATATAATAGAGCGACAAAATCATATTTGAAAGTTTGATCGAAGTCCCAGAAAAATACGTAAAGGCAGAGGGTTGCGTAGGGCATCTATGTATACCCACCCATAACTTTGAAAAAGTGTGCTCATAATTTTGTACTGTGTGGTTGCTTGTACGGATGCTAAGCTGGATATCATGAGTACGTTGACCATGGGAATTAACTGCGAAAGTGGGTACATTATCATCTTTGTGAAGCTTCAAATGTCAAATATATGTAGCACCAATTATTAGAGAGTTTGGATATGGGTTTCGTGAGAAATATGACAAGTGTGACTTTTGAGTTATGCCATATATGCTTGACCCAACAAGTATTGACTTAATTGTAGATAAGATTCTAAGAAGCATGAGCAAGACATTGGGAAAAGTTCATAATTTTATATCATGTTATCAAATTATCAATTCAGATTTTTAATTATATAAAATTTTAATTAAATATATCAAATTGTGAAAAAAAAATAAAAATTACTTGTTACTTATATAGATCTATTATACTCATAGCCGTTAAAATATAAAACTATTCGTGGTATATATACTAGTTAGATTCTTGATTATGATTTTCGTACATAGAGAATCGATCTCGTATTTAAGCGAGTTAATATCACCTAAAAAAAAATATTATTTTTATTAGATAGAAAAAGTATAATCAATTGATGTAATCAACAACAAATATGATTCATGCATTGATTCTTTTTTCTTTTTCTTTTTGGCTAGGGATTCATCACTTCTCCTTATATTTAAAAGTATCTCGTTTTCAAGTCAAGTTGTCAAAGTAAGGTGGTTAGGACCTCACTAATTGCATCATTGTACCGAAGTACAAAGTGTACATAAAAGTCTATAAAAGAATATACATCCATTTTTATAACAAGGAAAAAATAAAAGAATATACATCCATTAGGACCATTACCATTCCAACAATTACTCATAATAAAAATAAAATACTAACAAATTCTTGATCCAATCAACACATTTGACCTAGTCCAAATGGACCCAACCAACCAAGCAGGTTGGCAGGCTCCTGTAATATATAGGACTTGTTAGAAGCACATCCTGATTAATTGAGTACTGGCCCATTTTGGCCAAGGCCCCGAAGACATTTCAACCATTAAGATGAAATAGCTAAGAACTCTTCTCCTTTCTAAACTCAACCATTATGAGTGGTGAAATAGCTTTACATTACCAACCTTGCTTATATGCACACCATCTACATAGTTTAATTAAAACTATGAGGTTTGAGACTGTAATCATATTCTTCTTATCACACCAACCATTTTTTGTTCCCTGCATTATATATATATATTGATGCCTAGCTTAATCTGTTTTTCATTAGTTCTCTAATTTTTAACCATAAATATCATCTATGTTATTATGTATTTCTGCCTCATTTTATAGAGAAAACTTTGTGTGAAACGGTCATATATCCCACATCGATCATCACAATCCACAATGTGAATGAGGAGATTGAACCCAAATTTGGCACCTGCAGCTTATATTAATGAGCTGCTGAAACTGTACGTGGTTGTGTATTACACAATTCTACTTGTATATATACACTCATACCAAACAGCAAGGATGATATAAAAATATATGAGGTCCCCCCATAAACGTAAGTGAGACAGTATGACGCAAAAGGTTCATGATGATCTCACACAGTTGTATTCGATCACGGGTTTGAATCAGATATATGTAACAGTTGGGTCTTTTATTTACTGTTTTTTTCAAATTTTTGCTGCAGATATAAAAGTTGGGTTAGTTGTAGCACTCGAGTATAAGAAATAAATGCTTGCAGGGTCTGAGAAAATGTACCCAGTAATGACCAGGGCCCGCATATATGCATGGCCAAACCAAAAGATAAAGAAAATTGTTTTATGCCCCATGATTTTTCCTTTTTTTTTTTTTTTTTTTATAATTTGAAAGAAGAGCATATATAAAATTTAGCAAGAAAAAGTTGAAAGCAGCATTAAATGGGGAGGCCATCTGAGATTGACTTTACAATGCGGCAGGGCAGACCCCAATTCTGAGACTGCATTGCATATATATGACATATGCAGATGGCAGAGCAAGGGTTTATGTATAATAATTACATAAGACATGAGAATTAGGACTTGGGGGTTTGTTTTTCTTGTGTCATTTTGGAAGATTGCAGAAATGGACAGAAGGAACAGGTAAATAAAGTCGAGCTCGCTGAAGAACGCCCATCTGTGGCTAGTTATAACTCCTTGGGCTTTGTTCATGTTCTTTCTCTATCTGTATCAGCAGAGAGAGAGAGAGAGGGTTTGGAATTTGAAGGCAGAGATTGAAAAGGCAATTACATATATTGTGGCCACTAGAGCAAGTGAATTCAACGGTCAAAGCCCACTCTTTTTATGTATATGTATATGAGAATAGTCAAAGCTACCTTGCATATATGCTTGTACCGAACATATATGTTGTATCAACCATCATGTACATTCAAATTGTACATCCAAACAAATCCACTACTTTTTCTCTAATTGTTTGAGCTCTTTCAGTAAAATGTACGTGTAGGAAACTTAATTATTTTAAAGTGCAAATAGCATTTCTTGTTTTATATACATTTACAGATCGAATACCAAATTTTAATTTCTCTGCTGATATCTGGACAATCAAATACCCTTCAACAATATATGTGTGTTCAATTTGCTCATCCAAATTCCATTATCATATTTTTTATTTTAATACATCAAAGACAATAAATTTAGTAAAATTGGTATTTTGACTATGTATTATGCAAAGCTTGACACAAGAAAATGTAAAAATATATATATGCAGGACAGTAAAATCTTGAAAACAGAATAAGAGGTTTAAGACAAAAAAGACAAAAGCACAAAAGAACTACCAATCTGGAAATAGAGTCGATATATTTTCGAATCCCAAGAAAACAAACTATCATTATGCACATACTCTCTCTCTCTCTCTCTCTCTCTCGATTCTCTCCTATTTTGAAAATGACACATCACCTTATTTTTCCATTAAAGATCCAATTATACCCACCAGCCTTTATTAATTTCATGCATGCTGTGAACAGTCCTCAATATAAATATCTCCATCATCCACATCCCCTTCTTCACCTTTCATGACATTACTACTGTTCCGACAGTAACACTGGTCAACCCTAGCTATAAGAGCCATGGCTCTGTTGGTGGTTGAAGTACTCTTGCTACTACTTTTGTTCATGGATCTCACGGCTAAGCAACTGGTGCATGAGGCTAGGCTAGGTCAAGTTTCTAGGGCAGGAAAAGAAAAGAGAATGATTTACTAGAAAGAGTCGTGGCGATATCTCTTCTGAGCTTCTTGTTGTTATGTATTTTTTTTCTTATTTCAAACTCCACGAAGAATGTTTGGTTTTCTTGACCTTGCAAGCCCAAGATAGTTCTCAAGATCCTTCAGAGGGGTCAATAAGCAAGCATCCCATTTAGAGTTCGTGGATGTTCTTCTCTCCCTTCTATCCCTCCTGAGCTATATATATCTCCAAACCACGGTGTGTTACATAGGTTGCAAAGATATGACAATGTGTACGTGCATGTGTGTTTTTTTTTGGTGTTTTTTTTTTGGGCTTTATTTTTGGTGTATTTAATTGTTTCAAATATGTATGTTTTGGTATGCATGCTTTGACGATGAAGGAATGAAAATGTCCTGTGCCTCGTTAGATAATGAAGGCTTGTATTTTTTTTTATAAATATTTTTGAGAAAGTATTCTCATTGCTATTTTGAGAAAATGATCCTGTATGCATGGACTAGCTTGAGGTTAGTTAGTTTAAAGTTTTCTGGGTTTTCCCTGAAATGGAGTAAAATCTGATGCTCTTCATTTTTTTATGCTATCGTATGAACACAGTAAATTGCCAAAATATGGAAAAAATTTGCAAAATGATTTACATTTGAACTTGGAAATTAATATGGAACTGTCTATCCAACTAATTTAAGTAAGCAAGCTTCTTTAGCATCTTCCTGTTACACTTGAACAAGATAAGACTTATTTGTTTGTCATCCAGCCCAAGTTGCCTTGACCTACCTTTCCCATCTGGCCCATCAGTCTTGTTTATTTATTCCAGGCCCAATGCTTCAGCCGCACCCCATTATGTAATAGCTAGAATATCCAATAAGACCCACGTTCAGCAGCAGTTCAGGCAGGTAGTACGACCCACGTTCAATTTTTGCTCTGCAATCCGTACAGTCTGTTATGGCCCTTGTGAGCCACATTGCCGCTACTGAGACTTGCACCACGAGACTTGGTCGTTAGCATCACACAAGTGTGAGTGTGAGTGTGAGTGTGAGTGTGAGAGACCGAGAGTCGGTTTGAGCCTGAATTGGCCTAGATTCCAATTTGCACGCGTCTCAACCATCACTCTATACTCTCTACCAATTGCTTTAAAATTAGTACTACCGTCCAAATATTAATAGGACCAATAATGCTAGATATATTAACTTTGTATTCTAAATACAAAGATGTTATTCATCCCAACACTTTTTTTAGGAGTGGGCATAAACCCATTCAAACCAACTAAGTTGGATCGGTTTAGATTGATTTTTTATGCATATATGGGTAGTTATGGTTGATGAAAACCATAAACCATGATGACATGGTTATTTGTTGCTTTTGATTCATTTTTTAACCGATTGTTTCTCCTATATTATTAATCTATTAAACCTATTTTACCCTATTTCACTTTGACTTTAGTCAATATAATATATATCAGTAGTCTTTATTCATTGGTCAATATCATTTGATTTTGTCAAATGTCAATACCCATTTAATCTACCCATTTAAAACGCCCCCTAGAGGAAAAACCCCTTACATATCTTTCTTCGGCGTCATAGCAACCTCACGACTCCTCCACCCATTGTTGCAATTGGTTCCTCTTTTTTCACTTCAGTCTTCATCACATCGACACTTTTTTGGATTTCATTATCTTCTTCTTCCTTGATGTTAACATTTTAAATCGATATCGACTCGTCAACCTATATAATAGAGACAATTCCAAATTAAACCGACCGATCACTACATAGTTAATTATGAGTTATCTAAATTAGAAATCGAGCTTGTAGGTTCAGCTAACAATTTGGGCCTCAAATCGATTGACACCCACCCCTACTTTTCTTATATATGTATGTTTATATTTTCCTTATTTGAAATAAATGTGCCTCAATTTGACTTAAATATGAATTACAAAACAGTATTTGATACATAAATTTGGTATCCATAAGCATTATATCATTTTAACTTTGTACATCAAATTCATGAATATTAAGCCTATTTGCCAATAATATTATTTGTTCTTCTTGTTGTTTAGTGTTTGTTGTTGTTGCCTCTTGCCAATGCCCAAAAAAACAAAACTATCTCTGTGATACTCCCCATTAGCGCAATACCACATTGGCCTTGGCTTTCTCACTTGTAGGCACCCAACAAACACCTTACGAGCTTTATGCTTGGTCAACAATCGCAACCGTCAAAATAATCCCAAATCCATTTTTGACGGCTCTCTCTAATGAGGTGCATGCGATATTTTATGGGCCAGCACATCATATCAAAGTCCAGAGGGTCCGTTACATAACTTACATGTAACCACCCACGCTGCGCGGCAAGCATCGCAGACTCTTCCTAGGTTCCCAGCTGTGCAACTGTATATTTAAATGACAAAAATAGGCCTAACGTTTCACCATATTACACGGAACCCCTTGTCCAATTGTCCGTTACACATGGCTAGTGACCATCGGAATTAGACTCCACGGCGACCAGAAAATTCTGACGGGCGAGATATAATCCGCTGTGCGTGCTCCGTTTCTCCCATCGCTAGAGTGTCGCAAATCGTGGCCCCATAACAATTTGACCAACTGTGGGGATGCCAAGTTTCCAATTTAATGCGATCCAACGGCTGAAACGATTCCCCTGAGTCACCCACAAAATAGCTTAAAATTTCCCAGTGGAGTTTACTCTCTTTTTTCATACCAAATATAAATTGCAACGGGATTAATATTTTTCCTCAAGGGGCTTATTTCCCTCCATGTCCATGCTCTTGCTCGCTCTCTTTTGAAGCCAAAGAGAGCCAATAGAGAGAGGACTCTTGGTATTCTCACTCTCACCCACACTCTCAGTGAGTCTCAAACCCTAAACGAAGCTCCTTCTTCATCTCCGACGGTACGATTTTCACTCGAGCTTTGTTTTATCGCTCAGCATTTTGTGATTCCGCTCATGCTTTAATCAGTGCTCGTTTCGTCTCAGAATTTATTTTAGGGATTTTTCTTTGCTTTCTTAGTATTAGCTTCGCTTGCATGAGGCCTGGACTGTAGTCCTTTGGGCGAAAATTGTGTGGAGCTTGCTACATTGCTCTCTCTAAGCCTCCAGCTATTTCTGCTTCGAGTTCAAGCAATTTGTGCTTGTGTTTGCTTTTTTTTGTTTGTGTGTGTATGTTCATCGGAGCCAATAATCTAACCTGGATTTCTTAAAATGACTATTTTACTGATTTTCGTTTACTCTTTTTCTTGCAATCTATTCTTCGCACTGCTTATACATTGCCTGTCGCTTACCTTACATTAGTTTACATATTACAAATAATATTTATCTTTTGATATTAACATACTTTTAAGTTTGAGTTGTCTTTATTAATCTATAAAAGTTTCTAAGCTACGATTGTCTTCAGTTTCTTTTATTGCTGGTATTATTGTTTCTTTAGCATCAATGCTATTAATCTGGTATTTATTAATGTTTTATTTTTTCCATCCTAATATAGCCATGTGAAATTTTATTTTCCTTCTATTTTGTGTCGATCTAACATGTGTATAGCAAGTATTGTATTTAGAATATTAGGTTTTGGTTTTTTCTTTTGGATTTGATTTCTAATATTCTGTGTTTCGATTAATATAGAAAGAGCACTTATAGTCTAGCCAAATGATCATTATCATATGACTTAATGATCTATTAGGAAATTATGGTTCTGCTTTGGTGTTTTCTGGCCGTTTTTGTATGTAACGTTATGTGATTAATGATCATTTCACAATCTCAGTATTTGCATAAAGTTCCATTAGTTTCTATATGAACTCCATGACGATGAGAATTAATCCATTATTCACCTTTTTATTTTTTATTTTTTTTGCATTAAGCCTTGCAGATCATATTAATTCAAGTAGACGATGGAGAATGTAGCAAGTTCTGGAAATGCAGGTGGGGACCAACCTTTGGGCCCGCCACCTCCTACCATACCACCCAATTCGAAGCCTGAATTAGTGGCTCTTTCTCCTAAGTATTCTATCATGAGTAGAAGTGGGACTGGAACTACTGGGCGACACATACCATTGCTCTCAAACCACTTCAAAGTTTCTGTGAATGTTCCAGATGCTGTGTTTTACCAGTATTCTGTATGTTTACTCTCCTTACGTCACTCCTTTTTTTCCATTGAGTTTATTGTATCCAATACCAATTTCATAATGCATTACTATTTGCAGGTTTATATTACTTCAGAAGATAAGAGAGCTGTTGAAGGCAAGGGAATTGGGAGAAAACTGATTGATAGGCTTTATCAAACATACTCTTCAGAACTTGCTGGTAAAAAGTTTGCATACGATGGGGAGAAAGCTCTGTACACAGTGGGTCCTCTGCCACAGAACAAGCTTGAATTCACAGTTGTGCTGGAGGAGACATTTGCAAAGCAGTATGTCCTTCTACTGCACCTTTTCCTGGTCTTGGATTAAAAATTCATATATATTGTCACTTATCAAAACATTCATTTGTATTGTCCAACCTGCATTGTTTTTTTCTCATGTGTTAGTGAAAATGGGAGCCCCAATGGGACTGAAAAACGCTCAAGAAGGACTTTCCAGTCAAAAACATTCAAGGTTGAGCTAAGTTATGCTGCCAAAATACCTATGAAGTCAATTTCTCTTGCTCTTAAAGGAGCCGATGTAGATAATACTCAGGGTGCATTGAGAGTGCTTGACATCATTTTACGGCAGCAAGCAGCTAACAGGTACCTATCTCTCACTCTCTCATGTATTGACTACATTCTTTTCAACTGTACTTGTATTGCTGTGAGCTCAAACTTTCTTTAACTGTGGCCATTAAACAAGCGCAGGGGATGTCTTCTAGTAAGACAGTCATTCTTTCATGATGACTCCAGAAACTTTACTGATGTTGGAGCAGGTGTAACTGGTGTTCGTGGCTTTCATTCTAGTTTTCGTCCAACTCAGGGTGGCTTGTCCTTGAATATGGGTATCTGATTTTTTTCTTTGGTTTTCATTGTCTGTAAAACTGACTAGTACTGCTGTTGCTTGATTTGTTATTATTACTGTTTCCATTTCTTTGTGCAGATGTATCTACAACAATGATCATGACGCCTGGGCCTGTGATTGATTTTCTGATAGCTAACCAGAATGTACGAGAACCACGCCAGATTGACTGGGTAAAGGTAAGAAAGAAGACTGCTAAATCTTTTCCTAAATCTTCAGTTTTCAGCATCAACTTTAGTTTGTCAAAATTTAATTTCATGGTAACTTACAGGCCAAGCGAATGCTTAAAAATATGAGGATTAAGACGAGACACCGTAACATGGAATTTAAAATAATAGGCTTGAGCGAAAAGCCCTGCAATCAGCAATGGTATGCGCTTATCTCTTGAAAATAGTTTTCCCTCCGTTGGTTTTTTTGTTCTTCCCACCTGAAAATTTTCTAACTTTTGTTTTATTTTTCTTCAAGTTTCCCTATGAAATTAAAAGGTGGTGATGGCACAAGTGACGGGCAGACTGTGGAGATTACTGTGTTTGAGTATTTTACTGAACACTGTGGCATAGAACTCACCTATTCTGCATATCTGCCATGCCTTGATGTTGGCAAGCCTAAAAGGCCCAACTATGTGCCAATGGAGGTCTGCAAATTTCTCATGCTTATTATATTATTTTTTATTAGTCTAATCTTTTTGGAACCCGTCTTTTCTGAAATCTTGATTTCTTTACCCCCCTTTGGTGTTTTAGCTCTGTTCGCTTGTTTCGCTACAACGGTATACAAAAGCATTATCTTCAATGCAGAGGGCATCCTTAGTTGAAAAATCAAGGCAGAAGCCTCAGGAAAGAATGCGAACTGTGACTGATGTAAGTATTGCAAGTCACCATAATGCTTCTTCTTCTTCTTCTTCTTTTTATTTTTTTATAATTTTAACTGTATGTTGCAGTATTCTTATTGCTCATTTAATATTGCAGGCTGTAAAAACATACCGCTATGACGATGATCCTGTACTTGCTACATGTGGTATTTCTGTAGAGAAGCAACTGACTCAGGTTGAAGGTCGTGTTCTTCAGATTCCAACGGTAAACAGTAACTGTCACCTTATATTCGGGTGTCTAGAGAGAGAGAGAGAGAGAGAGAGAGTGAGAGGAAGTGTTTAAAGAGTGTTCTCTTCACTTAATCTAATAACCAGTCCTCTTTCTAATGTATTCTCTCTTTTAATGAACAGTTAAAGGTTGGTAAGAGTGAAGATTGCATCCCCCGTAATGGACGATGGAACTTCAACAACAAGGTATTGTTTCTGCACCTTATAAAAGTCATCAATCAGTTACTCTCCAAGAAAGATGTTTCACTGATTTTATTCCCTCATTTAATTTAAATTTGAATAGCTAACTGAGATTAATGGTGCTCTTAATTTCCTTTTCTCCCAGACACTTTGGAACCCTATTCGCATTGACATTTGGATTGTTGTCAACTTCTCTGCACGCTGTGATACCAGTCATATCTCACGGGAGCTTATCAACTGTGGGAGGAAGAAGGGCATTGTAGGTTACACTTATGCCATATTTTGATTATAATTTTTGGCTTGTGCTGATTCTGACATCTCTCTCTCTGTCGCATCTATGCAGCTTATTGAGCGCCCCACTACATTAGTTGAGGAAGATCCGCAGTCTAGAAGACAAAGCCCTGTTGTAAGAGTTGAAAGGATGTTTGAGCAGATGCAAGCTAAGGCTACAAAACAACCTCAATTCATTCTTTGCGTCTTACCAGAGAGAAAAAATTCCGATATTTATGGTATGGCTTTGTTATTTATAATGGCATTCAAAATTTCCAGCTCTCTCTTGCTTTGATCATATAATCAGTTTCTGCTGTTCTGCATTGTATAGGGCCTTGGAAGAAAAAATGTCTTAGTGACTTTGGGATTGTCACTCAATGCATTTCCCCTTCCAAGATTAATGATCAGTACCTTACTAATGTACTTCTTAAAATCAATTCTAAGGCAAGAATCTAAAGCTTGAAAGTTATATATCTACTTTTCTAATTCATAGACACTACTGATTTTTTCTGTTTATTTTACTTTATAGCTTGGAGGGATAAATTCTTTGTTGGCAATAGAAGATTCCAAACGTGTTCCTTTGGTGAACGCTACTCCTACAATGATTTTGGGGATGGATGTATCTCATGGGTCTCCTGGTCGATCTGATATTCCTTCTGTTGCTGCGGTAATTACAATTCTAGTTTCTTCTAACATATAATCTGTGCTTAATAGTCATGTCCAATCTACTTTCAAATTTGTTGGAGTGTCAGGTGGTTGGCTCCCGAGAGTGGCCACTTATTTCAAGGTACAGAGCAGCTGTTAGAACACAATCTCCCAAGGTGGAGATGATTGATGCGTTATACAAGCCACTGTCAAATGGACATGATGATGGTATTATCAGGTATTTAACCAGGAAACTTAATTCTGGACCAGTAGATCAGATGCTTAGAATTATAGTCTGTGTCGGTACATGAGGAAGTCGCTTACATGGAACTCAACCCATTAAGAGCATTCAAAAGACTTCACTCCCAAATCTATTACATTGAAGTTGTGGGTTTATTAATTGCTTGTAATCTTAAACGAGACACAGTTACAATATTTACAGTTTATATACATTGTGATGTAATTTAAACAAATTAAGTAAATACTTGTGAACTCCATATATTTGATATAACAATCCCAGTATAATGCTTCTTAAGGCTGGAACTTCCTCGTGTTACAGGGAACTGCTTGTGGACTTCTATCAAACAAGCAAGGGGCTGAAACCAACTCAGATTATTATCTTCAGGTATCACGGCATCATCATGGTAAATATTGGCCATTTTTGTATTTGAAAAGAAATGCTCATTATCCAGTTTTGGTCCCTCAAAAATGACATACTTCGAAGGAAACCTGACAATGAAGCAATCATAGTCTGGCAGTATCTTTTGTATTAGTTCTTAAATGATTGGAAAATCTTTTGAATGGTTTTAATTAAGGTATTTTCTGGATTTTTGTTTTGTGTTCTCGGGGGATGCATACCAAATGTAGTAATTATTAAACTGTATAACAGGAATTAAATTGTGTATTCATTTTATAGTCTAAATTATGAATTTTGTAATTAATTAATTTAGTATTTGTCAGTTGGAGGCAATTAATCCTAATTGTATTCTGATTTGTGACAACCTGGCTGTTCCGGCTCCCTCAAAACCTTCATGGGAGTGAAACTAATTCCACAAAGTGAAATTCTCCCTCAAGCATTCATTTTGTCCTGTACTATGTTTGCAAGCTGTAATTATGGAGTGAAACTCATTCCACAAAGTGAAATGGATGCCTTCTGTTTCCTAATGGTGGTGATATCATGTATCTTCTTTACTCAAAGATGTATCTGGCATAATTTTGTTGTTGTATCCATCAAATTCACTTTTTTGAGGAATATTGTTGCTTGTATAACCTTCTAGGGGCTCTTCAATGTTAATTTGAAAGTCTTTTATTTTCTCAGTTTTTTTTCTCAGCTGGAATTTATTTGATTTTTGAAGCAGAAAATATGATCAGTTCATTTTGCAATTTTATCAGTACATTTTCCGTTTGCATCATTGTATCAAATTTTTTGTTTTGGGTTTCTACGCATTCTTTCTGGTGCTTGTAAAGGCTTGTCCATTTTAATATTCAAGGGTTTTTTTATTTGTTATTTTAGGGATGGAGTCAGCGAATCTCAATTTAATCAAGTCTTGAATATCGAGTTGGATCAAATCATCAAGGTTCTGTTCTGAATTTCATCCTTGGTTTGAAGGATGATTAGAGACTTGCTGCTGAGCTATATGTCCAATTTAACATTTGTAATTTTACAAATTAATTATAAATAAATTAAGAAAGCTGTTTGTTGGAAATACCCACTGAAGGGGAAAATGACTATTTATTTGTTAATCTATTGTATTTAAGCCAGTGATGCATTGAATTGAAATTCATGAAATACCCAGAATTTCAATGCTTACTGCCTTGCTCCTGCATAAGCCCTTTTCTGCCAAGTGCATATTTAATGGACTTTGGCTTGTCCATAGGACCTGCTATCAAATGTATGCTGATTTTTTTTTTTTTTTTTTTACTCAACATTGAGATGGTCAATTTTTTTATTACAGGCTTACCAGCACCTTGGGGAGGTTAATGTTCCAAAGTTTACTGTGATTGTGGCTCAGAAGAATCACCACACAAAGCTATTTCAAGCTGGTTCCCCTGATAATGTTCCCCCTGGTCTGCTACTTTCTGTTTTGGATTCAATTACTTTATCATTTATCCATCTGGGTTTGATGCTCTCTCTCTCTCTCTCTCCAGGCACAGTTGTGGACACAAAAATTGTGCATCCAAGGAATTATGATTTCTACATGTGTTCGCAGGCAGGGATGATTGTAAGCTTCTCTTTCTCTCCAAAAGAAAATGAGAGTATCTAATTTATGCTACTTGTAACAGAATTGTTAATCCTTTTTAAGAAGCATCCTTGTTATTTGCTTTAATTTTTTTGCTTCCAATAACAGGGAACTTCAAGGCCAGCGCACTATCATGTCTTGCTTGACGAGATTGGCTTTTCTCCTGATGACTTGCAAAACCTTATCCATTCCCTTTCATATGTGTAAGCTTTTCATTTTCATGTCAATCACTTCCCATATGACTTATTTGGAATAACTTTTCGACTGACATTATCTATATATTTTTCTTACTTATTTCAGGTACCAAAGGAGTACAACTGCAATCTCCATTGGTAAATTAAACATTTATTTGCTTTTGAAATCTTCTGTCTTTATTTAAATTCTTTTTCAGTTGAAAGAATAATATCTACCTGTAGACCCTTACTTGTTTCTGTCATTTCCATTTTTCAGTGGCTCCCATATGCTATGCCCACCTTGCTGCGGCACAAATGGGGCAGTTCATGAAGTTTGAAGATATGTCAGAGACCTCATCGGGGAAGGGCAGTGTGACATCATCAGAGAATGTCCCAGTTCCAGAGCTCCCTAGGTTGCATGAGAATGTCCAAGGTTCCATGTTCTTCTGCTGAGGGGCTGCTGCTAGCTTTTTTGTAAATGCTGCTAATGCGATTAGCATTTTGACTCCGTAGATACGCTGGTAGTATAGGGATATATAATACATACATCAACCCCAGTTTGCTCTTAGGTGGGGTGGAGAGATAGGTATACAGATAGTTAGCAACCTCTTTTTTATCTAGTTGCGGACAATTATTGAGGTTTTATATGGTATAGGAGGCTGTTGAGGCAGTGCTCATATCAAGTTTTTGTCTCTCTTGTTCTGGGTATGACAAAGACTTAAAATCTCAGGGTTTCTAGAGTTTTATCATTATGGAACTATCTCTGAATTATTTACTTCTACTTCATTATTGGTGTTTGTTTTTTCAAAGTACTCTTTTAAGGGTCTGTTGCTATCTTTTTTGTGTGGTGATAGCTCAAGAGCTGTCACCAAATTTTGATATATTTGGTAGGGATCATCCTAAATGAATTGTGATATATAATTGTTCAATTTTTTTTTATGGTGATATTGTGATAGTGACTAGTGAGGGAGCTCATTGGAACCCTGCTGATGCCAGAAAGAGGATGTGGGTTTTTGCTATTTTCTCACCTTGCTGTGTCAAAAGTCTAGGTATCACTATTTTCTCATGCTTGGTGATATAACTTGTTTTGTATTATGATCTTCAACCACATAATCAATGTTTGGGTCACTTTTATAAATTCTGTTCAACCCTTTTGATTATTTAAATTCCTACTTTTGCTTAAGTAGCCAACTCCTAACTCCCTTAAATCCTTTTGGTTAATGGTAGCTAGCATGATGTACCTTTACAAAGGCAAGGTTTGACCAGCCTTTACGCATGTCAATTTGTCCCCTTTTGAACTCCTAATATGGGGTTCTGTCCTAGTTTTCTTAGGACGTCTGGTCTAAAAGGTCAGGACCATAATAATCTAATACCTAAATCCAAACCACCAATCTGAATGCGATTTCATTTTTTTATTTACAAGTGTGAAGGCGAAGTTCAACTGCTAGCTAGTGTTGCCTCGCCTACTACTATGACCAATGGCTTTGAATATTTTGGTCCGAGACTTTCAATAGTTTATTGATTATGGTAGCTTTAACTTGCTTGACCAACTGCCAACTTGTTTCTTACTAATTATGTTTGTCATCATGCTCCTCTCTTCCGTATGCTGCTGCTTCTGCCTTTTGCATTTTTCTTCCACATACCTTTCGTCCTTTCAACATCCAAGTGACCTTCCCAATCCAAGGACTATCTTATATCCCTTGACGGCACTTTTGATAAACAAATGACACGTGTCCTGCTGTAATTTCTTGATTTTTAACCCACAAAAGTGACAGTTAGCTAACTAGAAAATACACCAGCCATTAATAGTGAGAAATATAAGTTGTAAGATTTTCTTAAATTTAACTTGCCAGTGCTACATGTGCTACAAATTCATTGTATATGTATATTTTGAAAATTGTTGTGATGATGCATGTTGTTCCTGCCAACTTTAGAGGTTGAGATGCGGTGAGGGTTTAATGTGAATTGTGAGGTATGAGACAATGACATTCAACTGCCATATTGTTTAGCAATTGGCAAGAAAATATGCTTAAAACGCATCCCAAGAATTTCATTCAAAATTGTTGAGAACTTTCCTCTATTCATACTCGTTATCATAATAATAAAGTACTTATATTTAGTGGTATTTTTTTATTTATTTGTTAAGATAGGTCTTCGGTTAATCTCTCATCTCCAATAAAAATAAAAATGGTAATTATGTAGAGCATCTAAAGAACAAATTTTGAGCATAAATAAGCACTTATTAAACTCAACGATTCAAATTACTTTATATTTAACACTATTTACATGAAGTATTTTTATTTAATAACATTCTTATTTAATGTGTTTTTGTTGAAAGAACATACGCATAATAGTTACACAATTATAAGTGCTTCTCATCTAAAAAACTAAATTAAAAATTTTTTATAACTTTTTCAAAAGTATTTTTAATTAATTTTATCAAAAAACACTATTGATAATTTTTATTTTTAATTACAATTATACATAGTCGCTCACTCTCATTCAAACAAATTTGCACGTTGATCTATGGCTTCAACTTATTATGATTGATTGATGACTTGACTTGTTAGAGAATTTGTGGAATTGAAATACAGACCCAAGAGGTGGTCAAAAGTTGAGAATTTCCTCATTTCCTGATAGAAATGAAGTTGACGTAAAAAGAGTGATGGGTGCAGTGCTGTGACTGTGCGCGGCCGAACCTGAGAAAACCAGTGCTGCGGGGCAGAGGGTGGGACCCAACCAAGGGCTTTCTCGGAATCTGAAATATTAAATTAGAACTCGGTACTGCCAATTGATGTGGCCCACTGGGCCGAATCTGAGTGTCTTCTTTCTCTGGGACCCACATTGTGTAATGTAGTGTGAATCGTGCAAACATTTTTCTTGGGCCAAAATTAACCTTAATTGGACGATCGTACCCTTGATGGGAGTCCCTCGTATTAATAAATCAATTCACTCAATCATAGTGATGGGCCTGATGGCTAATGGCTAATGGCTAATGGCTGATGGCGACTCATTTGACGATTATACCCTTCTCAAATATATATAATGTTTATTATGGCTCTGCGGCTTCTTGCCTTCTGCCACTTAAAAACTATTGACAACATTCTTCCACACGTTTAGGAACTATCTCCATTTTTAATCCTTTGGTTATAACTTATATTATATCCATTATCATGAAGAGTGATATAATTCTGGTTTTTATAAAGAACAATTTTTTACGTAAGAGGAGGGGATTCAAACTTTTGTATGTAGGAAAAATTTTTTTCTTTCACTAATTAGACCAACTCCAATTTATACGTAATATACATTTATTTATAAGTTATTTACATGAATTTTACACGTTTTTACAATATATCACCTAAAAAAAATGTAACAATAATACTTGAACTTTGCATGGTATTGCAATATACTATTTATTTATGTTTCCTTCGTAACTTCTGTTGAAAGTTTCATATACCGTTTCATACACTGTGCAAGATTTAAGTGATATATTTACAGTAGTGTGCGGTTGAAGAGGGCGGTCGGAAGGGGTATCAACACGGCGCATAAATCGCAGACAGTAGCAAACCCCACTACCCCCTTTGCAAAGTTGGCATGGCGAATCCCAATTTGAGTCTTGTATCTGTGGGTCCCATATCATGTGGTCTAAAATCTACATCTCCTTGGTAAAAAACTTGAGTAAAATTTATTGAGTGAAGTAACTAATTTATGTGATTCATATTACCATCCTTTATCTGTCATTTTGCGGAAACATCTATTCCGACCTTGAACGGCGACGATTTTTCACGTTTCTCTTAATCAATCAAAATAAAATATTAAATTCAATAAAAAAAAGTGCAAATTCTTCAGAAAGACAAAGCTGCCCTTCGCGTCACTCTTACCCAACTTTTTGTCGTTCCCAGGGATACTTTCGTCCTTTAATTATCTCATCTACCCTTGCAAAGGAAACTTCCCACCTATTCCACTACGATTCCAGATCCGACGGTCAACATCTGACCACGGCCCTCCCCATCAACGGTGATGATGTAATCAATTAATATCTTCTTGAACGAGTAAAAGACAATTACACCCTTATCACTTGAACGAAGTAGTAGTTTGGGACCAAAACCGACATGGGCTTTTGCGCTTTAATTCAACAACATGCTTCCGCATAATCAAAGTCATTAACAACGAAATTATTATAATAAACGCAACCTAATAATAGCTTGACACGTGGTGGGCATAACCGTCTTTTTACAGGGAACTTATTTAATTATTCGTACACGAGCGGAAGAAGAAACTTATATTATTATAGATATTTTCGGGTTCACATTCAAAGATCCCGAACATTTTCCTAAGCCTTTTTTTGTTAAAATAGGAAAGGGCAAAAAAAAAAAAGCAAAAAGCAAGCAGAAAAATTAAATTAAATTAAAAAAGAGAGCAAAATTGTATATGAAATTGGAACACATTGTTGTAGTCATAATTTTATGTAGATTTCAGAGACATATCTCTCTGATTCTCAGTCCCTTTTGTTATGTTCCAAAAAGCTTTTTGTTTTTTTCTATTCCCTTCAGTTTCACAGTCTTTGTTCTTTGATCACATTCGCAGCCTTTATTTAGATTTTTGTTCCTAGTTTTCGAGATTTGGGAGTTGGGTTGCTGTGGTTTTTTCCTGAGATATTCTGAAGCTTTTTTCTGAGTTTGATTGGTGAAGCTGAGAAAAAGCAAAGCAAAAACAAAGGGGTGGGGTGTACACAATCTCTGCGCTACCGATGCCAGACACTCGGCAGGCTCAGAAGAATGCTGTTCCGAATCAATCCGATGGCATCGTTGAAGGTAGCACCGCGTTTTGATGTTTCCTTTGGGGAGTATAACGATCTGATGGTGGTTTTCATTGGCTTATATATATATCTCATGTTGTGGTTATGATATTTTGTGATCATGATGGTGCAATGTGTTTATGTATGGTTTTACTTTGTGAAATTATTGAATTATCTGATTTTATGTTTTGTGGTTGTGTTGGTTTTTTTAATGGTTTTAAAGAGCTTGAAAGGTAGGTGAAATGCGTACTGTGGCTTCTCAAGGAATTTGTATTTGTGCATAGTATAGTTGAAAATTTAGAATTTTGTTTCAATTTGTTTTTCACCTTTTTTGACATGTGGGTTTTAGTAGGTAAGAACTGTGGTGATGTTGATGCTAGTCATATCTGGATTGGGGTTTTGAAGAATTTTTCTTTTTCATATTGTTTAGTTGTAAATTTTCTATTCCTTTGGAAATTGTACTATCAAAGTTTCCTCCTTTAGCGTTCGCTCTCTGAATCAATTGAAGGTTCGATCGATCCTTTGTTACTATATCACGTTTTAGAAGCTGTAATATTTTTCTACTCTGGTTCAATGCTTTTGAGGAGCTCTGATAGATTATACAATGCAGATTGATGCTTTGAAATTTGAAACATTCGATTTCATAATGTAATCTATACATATATATCTTGTGTTCATTGTAGATGCGCTTTGGCGGTTGACAATCAATGATAATCAAGATGGGGATGGTGTGGCTCAATCAAACCCATACCCTGATCGACCTGGTGAACCTGACTGCATATATTATTTGAGGACTGGTTTGTGTGGTTATGGAAGTAATTGCCGTTTTAATCACCCTAAATATGCTACACAGGTGATTAAGAATTTGTTTAACTGATATGCACAGTTTTGATATGGTGATTTCATTTTGATTGAGGTGTTGTGAGAAGGAGTTTTATTGATTGCTTCGAAACAGTTTATTTCTTTGTCTTTGCTGGCTTTTAACTTAAGTGAACAAAACCTTCTGGTGCATTATTGTACGTGCAGGGTGCTCAGTATGGTGGAGAACTCCCAGAAAGAGTTGGACAACCTGACTGTGGGGTAAGATTTTCATTTTGTTCGAGATTGTTCTCATTAAGAAGCTTCTTTCTTACTCACTTTTCCCCTCTACTTTTTTGCCTGCGTTCTTTATTGATGTTTGCTATGTCATATGAGATTTGAACTTCTAGGAATATGAATAAGAGAGTAAGTGGAGTATTTTTGTCTTCATTGGATGGACTTTTTTTAGTCTATGTAAGCTTATTGCATATATAAATTACGTCATTCACAATTTGAACAATCATATAAAGAAACTGCTGATCCTAATGGTGTGGGCCTTGCCGCCTGTGAACAAGCAAAGCATTAAAGTGGCCAGTTGTTGAATAAGATCTAACAAGGTTATTTGTACTAAAGAATCTATCAAATAAATTATCCAAGTTCAGACTATTATGGAGAATGTTGGTGTGAGAATCTGTAAGGGATAAGAAGCAACATGCAAATTAAATGATGACTTTTATAACAAGCTTGTTCTATATTCCAATTATGGTCATTTGTTTCATACATCTTCTATATTATAATGGGTTATGAGCAGTTGCTCTTTTTTGCTTTTTAGGACTTGTATTTGTTAAATTTGTTTACTATTAGTAGGCATAATTCCTGTCTTAATTAACATGGTATCAAAACAAATGACCTTTTTTCTTTTTTCTTTAATTCCTTATTGTTTCTGTCTGCATGAGGTGGGAAATTGGTTTCCATTGGATAAAATAACTTTTCATGCTGGATTAAGTTCAGCATTAATGTGAGTAGCAAATATATGCACTTTGTGCCAATGCTAGCCCCTCCCTCCCCTCTGTCTCCTTCCTTTGCTTCTGTTTCTTCTTCTTTAAAAAAAAAATCTAGGTTATGTCACTTATGCCACAAAATGGTTCTCAATAAAGAATTGAACAATGAAGTAAATAATATGCAGATTTTGTAAGGTGCTAACACCAATGGAAAATATATCAGATCTTATTGGACAATAAAGTGGTAATACCAAAAAAAAAGGCTTTCCATGACTGTTTGACATTCTGTGAGACATGGAGAATGAACTCTTACTCAGATACTTGTCATCTCTTACTTATAAACTTCATAGGCTTCCCTCTGTAGGCAACCTTTGTAATTTGTGAGTGTTTACTTCCAAATATGTGTGGCAGTATTTTCTGAAGACAGGGACTTGCAAATATGGATCAACATGTAAATTCCATCATCCAAGGGACAGGCGTGGAGCTGGACCAGTCTTATTCAACATTTTAGGACTCCCCATGCATCAGGTCCTTGCCTTTTCTTTGTCACTACACTGCTAATTGTTCTCAATTTGTTGCTAGATTTTCAGAGAACAGGAGTGCTTTTCATTTTAACAATTTTTAGATTGATTCTTTTCAGGAAGAAAAATCTTGTCCTTATTACATGCGAACTGGAGCATGCAAGTTTGGACCTGCATGCAAGTTTCATCATCCCCAGCCTCCAGTTGGAACTGTCTTACCTGCTTTTGGATCTACAGGCTCAACAGTTGTGCCCTCTTCAGGTCTACCTTATGTAGGTGGACTTTCTGGATGGTCATATCCAAGAGCACCATATATATCAGGAGGCCCGCGCTTAGCAACTCCACAACCTTACATTCCTGTTGTTGTCTCTCCACCTCATGGCCTACCTGCCCATGGCTGGAATACTTATGTGGTCAGTGTATTATCTCATTTATAGAACAAAAGGTTGACCTTATTTTTCATGTTCCTACTAGTACCATACATTTGTTACTTGTGAGGAACACTAATTTTGTCTGTTTACATTGTGTTATTATAAATTGTGTTAGAGTCGGATCAAAGAATCCTTTTTCCTTTTTCTTTTTCTTTTTTGTTAAACGAAGTATCGGAAAAGTGTCTTTTTATTTTTTCTCATGGTTCAGCTTGGGAGTATGCTGCAAGGACTGTTCCACATTTATCATCTAGCTCAGTTGGGAGTATGATGCGAACTAATGATGTTTCTATGAGATTGACCTACAGTACAAGATACGATGAGGAAAAAATACCCCTTCATGTTGGAATGTAATTTTGAGTTGTTTAAGAATTCTAAACCATATGGGAAGTTGCAGGCTAACATTGTAATGTCCTACATCTATTTGTCCTGTAATTTTAGCATGTCTAAAGACGTACAGATTAATTCTTCAAGTTAATATGGATTCTCATGTAGGAGGCATTTTACCTGGTGATATCAGTTATTGAATTTACTGGGGACATGAAGATTCTTTTTGGTTGTGCTAAATTTTTCTTTGTTTTTAATTAGGATTTTATTTGTTAATAGGGAAACATGAGCCCTGTTTCTTCCACTAGTATTCTTGGATCCAATCTCCCCTACAACTCTAGAACTCTGGGAGAGTCAGCTTCCAATGGGCAGATCCACTTGTTATCAAGTCCAAGTCTCCCACAGAGGCCTGATCAACCTGAATGCCGGTATTTTATGAACACTGGGACTTGCAAATATGGAGTAGATTGCAAGTACCATCACCCAAAAGAAAGGATTGCAGAATCAGCTACAAACCTACTTGGGCTTCCCTCAAGACCTGTAAGTTTTATTTCTTGTTCATAGTGATGCACATGTTGGTTTGTGCAGTGTTAAGCTCAGTTCTTAGAAGCAAATCAGAGAGTGTTTCTATTACTTTTTTCATTTATGAGCCGCTCTGTTAATGTTTGGTTATATACAGGGGCAACCTGTATGTACATACTACAGTATGTATGGAATCTGCAAGTACGGACCAACTTGCAGATTTGATCACCCCTTTGCGGAACAATCTGGTAACTATAGTATCAGCATGCCTGCTCTGTCCGTGCTTGATTCATCATCTCTCCTAAGTTATCCCAGAAGCTGGTCAATGGCCCATGGATTTGAGACTTCCCCCTCCATATCATCAAAGTTTCCTGATGGGGTAAAAAAACCTGTGAACAACAAATATCAGAATTCAGATGCAAAGATTTCAGAAGATTCCCCTGAACAAGCTGGTTCTTTGCCACCTTCACCATCCTCCTCAGAACCTGTACAAGAACAATCTGGTTGAGGCCAGATTTTGTTTTTTTTGTTTTTTTTTTCCTTTTTTGGTGCATTTTGCTTATTTTTATATTAGTACCTTAAAAGGGAATATTTATTACACTTTATCTCCTGCCCCCCCTTTTCACCTGTGAATCTGCGGAGTTGGATAGATTCTTTGGAGATGGATTTGATGAGCAAAAGCTGGGGGGCATGGCATTTTTTTGTGGTGAATAAAACGCAGGTGGAAAATTGTAAGATTCCCTTTTTATTTTTCCTTTTTCTCTATCCTTCAACTTATTTGGATGATATCTTTCTCCATTTTGGCTAACTGGATGATGTTTTGTTTGTCCCATGGAAGTTTTTGCTTTAGTCAAATATTCACTCTGATAATCTGATTGCTGTCAGGTTGGCCATGGTGCTTATTTTTTGTTATAAAATGGTCGTGGTGTTGGTGGGTTGAGTCGTATCGTTTTAATGCGTGTCGGGAGTAGTTACGCAGTGGGTTATTTGAATGATGAATGATGCATGCATAGCCTCCAGAGCTGGCATGGTCTTTGATGGCACTGGCTTTGGTGGGTCTCTTGAGCTAATGAATTTAGAGAGTTTCAAGATTGGGATACAACTGTTCTAAGTGTTGGTAGTGAACTTTTCAAATGGGTTATTAGGGAGGCACATATTATTTCACCTAAATAACATATTTGCTCAATTCTGCTGAGAGTTCTATTAAAAATCCGATACCAGAAATACTATATTCTATTAATATCATTCATGGCAGTTCTTTCTAATTTTTATTTGGTGATAAAGAGGGCCATGAGGCATAGAGGCCCAAACAAAAAACCTACTTTTTTTAAATTGGCCTTAGAAGAAAATTTAAAAATGAGGTTTAAAAAGAAATTAAAAACCATGAATCTATCAGAAAGTACTTTGTCATCAATACTTTCCTTATGGATTTGAATTCTCTATTAATAGTTTGTGTGCTAGTCTCATTCTAATTAATTAAAAATATGTCAATTTCAATTTAGATTCATAATCGGAATAATTCATTTTTTAAATCACTTTTTAAAAATCATATTTGTAAAAAATTAATCAAAGCATAAAGTATTTACATATATAATGTTATTGAATAAACAGTAAGCCTAACTATTATTGAAACCATATATTTATTTTATTATAATTACATAACAAAATAAAGTACAACAAACTAACTAATTATTAGTCTAATAGTTTTTTGTCTTTTCAAATATAAAATAGGTTCCAAATCCAAATTTCCTCTTTATTTATAAGAAAAATAAAAAAAAACTCAAAGGCCCAATGATAAGCATTGAGCTCATGTGACTAATTGGTCACGATATCATATCATGTGCCTCTCTATCACACTATTATGTTGTTTTCCAAATTTCTCTAGTTTAATAAAAATTTGTAATTCTAGTAATTAAGAATATTCGAATCACTTAATACACTGTCCGTCTTTTTTTTTTTTTTTTCATATTCAAATCCCCTTTGATGAAAAATCTCTAATTTCTATGGCATGAGATGACACCACAAAAGTGGAGAGTGGAGTGAAAAAAAATATTGAAGATCATAAGAGTAAAAACAAAATAGAAAATAAAAAGGTTGAAACATGTAAAGAGGTTGTAATATATATTTCAAGGGTGTGTTGAGCAAATTTATAAACGCGAATAGAATTCTCTAGTATATATTCTTTCCTCTCTTTTTTTAACCTTGCATTTGAATGCATGTTTGCAGTTGGGCAATGCTAATAGGCATGGTCACATGCACGGAAGTCACGTGACGGGGGCGGCATGAAATTTTGAATTTTCCATCTAAAAATCTAAAATCCAAATAAGGGTGGGCCCCACACTTCAATACACATTTAATCATCCCATCAGCAGTCACATTCTCTCTTCATCTCAACCGTCCCTTCGATGAATGATTTAACAACGACCAAACCCGCCACCTAATCACCAAGCAGCTCACCCGCTCAGCAGTACATCTCTTTTTTTACGCAGGTTGCGTACAATACCCCAAAAATAAAGCTGTCCTGCCCTGCCCTGCCGCAGCTACCGTGCGCCGGTGGCGACCCCAATCAAAGCAAGCCAAACTAAACCAAACCAAACAAGGCGACGGTGCGTCCTACGCACCCCATAGCTTAATTTAGAAGCAATTACTTACTTATAACTGGTTCTGCAATCTGCACTGGTTTTGCTTAGCATAGTTTAGAAAACAAAAAAATAATAATAATTGGTCCATGGTTTGCCACGTTGTTAATATTCTGCTTAGTAAAAGTTTCTTTTTAATTATGGAACTCTGTATTATTATTTCACCAAGCATATTACACACAGCATCAGCATCAGCATGTGTCTTTAGACCATGATCAACAAAAAGTAATAGCTTGAATTATTATTTTTTAGTTGGTGGGAAGTTTGTGTCTAAAGTAACTTAACTATTTAACTGAAAAAATGCACCAATTTATATATATTTACATCATCATTGTGCCACTAAGAAATCTACACCAATCTGAAATATTATACAAGTAAACCCAATTTCATAACTTATAGGCCTTTATTATTGTATTTGTTTTCTGTTGTTCTTTTTATTTATTAAAAATCGTCCAAATTCGAACCCAACTTCCTATATTTACTTGCTAAATAAAAATTAAAATAGTATTTTGTGTGTAGAAAAAATAAATCTATATAATTGAAACACTCACTGTTATAAAAGCATGTGACCCGCCCAAGAGGAAAAGAGGTGGTAGTCAAAGACTCAAAACTCAAAGTGGACAGGTGGATTTAATTAATTAAGAATAAAATAATGGAGAGGTGGGTTTGAGGGAGGGGCATCTACAGCTGTCGGTTGGCGTGAGGTGTGGCTCAGAGAAGCCCGCCTCGGGTTTGTTTTGGTGTCGCACTCGCTGCCCACTGGACTTAGCCGGCCGGTTGTTTTAACCGGGAAACCGGGTGGACCCGGTTCATTTTAGGTAGTCTTGATCAGTGTGATGATTTTGGATGACAGGTGCCTCTTACTTGTAGCCGTAATTATCTGTAATTAGGATTATTAGGCAGAACTTGACAAACCATATTCATGAAATGTACTCACAAAATGGTGAAGATTCATTACGACTCCAATTACAAATGAATGAACTTGGACATGGTTATTATGGATGGTTTTGTTTGTTGGTAGATTATGGGTGGCTTCAGTTTGACGTAAAACTAATTTGTAAAATTAAGTATATAGTTAATCTTTATAGTTTATACAATTAACAGTGGCGCATGCTATTTCTTTTTTGTTTTTGTTAATTTTGTCATATTTATTAGAACACTGTCTATTGAATGTGGACATGGACAAACAAATGAACGAGTCATATAATAGCATATGGTGTTGGACCAAAAAAAACTACAACATTATATTGTTGGGAAAGGCCAAAAATAGTAGTTAGTGTTTCGTTAATATAAATTTTTTTTTATTGGGATGGTGGAAGATCAAACTTGAGTGCATGGTCAAATTTTAAGATTATTCTAAGAAGATTACAACAATTGTATTTTGTAAATATACTTATTGTTTAGTGTTTGAGTACTCTACATAATTTCATATAAGAGTTTTACTACTTAGTTAAAAACAAACTAACCACTCTTTTTGGATCCATCATAGAATGTATTTCATAATAATAATGTGTTTTTAAAATTTTGTTCTAAGAATAATTTTTAGTGGCACTGCAGAAATATGGACTCGAACTTGACTCGTGATTTTGGAGAGGAGTGATTAGTAGGGATGGGCATTAAAACTGATAAACCAACAAACTAATCTATATCAAATTGATGATTTGGTTTGGATCGATTTTTTAATATTTTTTAATTGAATAATTTAAAATCAAACTAAATCATAAATTTGAGATTAATTACGGTTTTATTAAGTCAAACCGTTAGTTAAATCAAACTAAACCGACTGCTTATATGAATTAAGAATATATTATTTTCTATCCTTGACATTATATAATTAGAGCAAAACTAATCTATATGGTGATATGCACTACATACAATAATGTATAATAATATCCTAGATTTACATTATAAACTTAATTTTTTTAAAAAAATCAATTAATCACTATGTTTTGATTTTGGACTTGAAAAATATTGTTGGATTTGAAAAACATTGTTGGGCTTGTAAAAAATGTTGGGCCTTGAAATTAAACTGACATTTTCAATATGCCATATTTTCAGTTTTAGACTACTACAATTTGGCAATAGTTTGAGAAAAATTTAAACCGATCATAGTGATTTTGGTGATAATTTTAACCCAAATAAAACCGTACCCGCTACCCACCCCCAGTGATTGGTGATTACTGGCACTGGTAAACAATAAATCGTCGATGAGGACGTAACGTTTTACAAAATTATTCATATAAATATAAGGGAAAGGTGTCAGATGGGTGGTCTCGAAAATGGATAAGTAAACGGTCAGAGTGGTGGTAGTGGGACCCAAACCTCCATTACGGTGTTGGGGCCTGATCGGTAGTGTATGATGCATTGGACCTCATTCACCAAATTGCCCCTCTGTTTTCTGAAGGGGTTATTTTATTTTCCTTTTTTTGCCCTTTTACCTCTTTTCTTCGTCCACCAGTATATGCATAATGCATCTATTTAATTTATATTATATTCAAACATTGTAATGAGATTTTTTTTTTAAAAAAAACACTATAATGAGAATCATCAATTCCGCAAAACATACACTACCCCAAGTGTTATATTTATTTGGTTTGAACTAATTTTTGACGCATTGACTATTCACACTTACATGCATTACTATTATATAGTATCATAATTATTTAAAAACTTATTATAGAAGAACATATCAAAAGCATACGATATGTATTGTAAACATAGCACCGTTAGAATGACCAATAAGAGTCATGTGACTATTTTAATCACAATATAAGATTACATTAATTATTTTTCTAGTACTCAATCACTCTATGTTTTTTTGTTCTCTTAGTTGCCTTTTATTTAGCTACCATGCTCCTTAAAAGTCTACTCTAATTACTCCCTAGTTAGTAGAAGGCCATATAATTCTTGAGTCACGGGTATAAAGTGATGAGCTTGTTCGTCTTTGGTGGAAACCTTCTGTATTATAATAATTTTATTTTTATTATGTCTTACATTTAAAAAACCTAACCCACATGTTTGGTACATTAAAATGATGCAAATATTTAACTAAAAGAATTAAAAAAAAAGTGGGTGCATAGGAAAAAAATACCAATATCAAATAATAACATAGAAAAATTTGCTTACCTTTTGAAAAATAAATGGCAGGTTCATTTGATCTTATGGCTATCAATCCAATTTTACTAATTGAATGTATTTAAATAATTCTTAGTAAATATGAAAGGATAATACATTGTAATATTAGGAAAGTATCTAATTAATTGTTCGTCAAGAGAATTGGAATCCTTTGGATTTGTGGCAATTTTTTTTTTTGGGGAGGGGAGGGGTGTGTGTGTATGTGTGTGCAAAGCTTACCTTATAATGGTATCAATTGTATGGAAAGGGTATCATTATTCTTATAGAAATATAAATTTATTATTTAATGTATTAATTATTTTAAGTTAATACCCTTTTATTTATTTGAGAAGCATTTTGTTTTTAACATTATTTAATCTTATAATATGATATTTCATCTAATTAATCACATGTCTCATATGTATATTGTTGTTGCATGACATTATGTACGTATAATGCTATAAGCATAAACATTCTCGTGTTTATATAGTATGACTAATACGTAAAATAATAATTACTATTAAAACCCAAATCTTTATAAAGCGGAAATACAAATAAATGATTTTATGTGAATGATTGAATGTAAGTCACGTTTGGAATGGGAGAGATAAAAAGTTAGATTGGAAATACGTCATTAATATTAAGTTAATTATTAACCATTTGGAATCATGAAAATATAATTGATTTCCACTAATGTGTTTATTAATAATTATGAATTGAAATTTAATCTAATTCTATTTACTAAAATAACCCTGTACAAAATATATGAGTAATGAGTATACATATTTTAAGGTTTTTTTATGGGTATTTTTGGGGTTAATAAAAAAAATTGGAGGGCAATTTTGGTATGTTGCAATAACTCCACATGGAATGAGTCAAATACCAACTATGCTCTAAAGGAGTGTGAATATCAATTTTGGAGTGCTCCCAACTTATTTTTTGAATCCTAAGTATAGGTAAACGTAGGGGTGCACAAATATACAGAAAATTTGTTTACCGATCTGATTTGTAATTTGTAGATATTATACTGATCCAATCCACAATTTTTCGTTTGTGGATATTGAGCCAATTCGATCCGCAATTTGTGGATTGGATATGGATATCAATATTGAAAACTACGGATATATCCGATCCGATCTGCAAATTATATATATCAAATTATTAATTAGTTTATATATGTTTGCATATGTTTAATTCCTTTTATAAAATAAATCAAAGCCTTTATTATAGTTTATAATATCGTATAGTTTATAAACTATATATGTTACTATATAGTTTAAGTTTAGAGTATTTTAAATTAGTTTGACGGTAAAATCTATTATAAAAGTTATAAATATATATAGTTTATAGTTTATAATATATAGTTTATGATAGTTCATATAGTAATAGTATATAGTTTATATAACTTTTATATAGTATGTTGTGTAATTATTGAATTAATTTGAGGGATAATTTTTATATTGTATAATTGCTAAATAATTTTCATGTTATTATTTAGATATTATCCGTTATCCGATTCGATTTTGTGGATATCCGAACTTGTAAATTAGATATGGATATGAAAATAGCTATACCGCAAATTATGGATTTGATATGAATAATGATTTGTGGATTGAATAACCGATTCGTATACACCCTTAGATAAACATATGGTTTAAGTAGAAAGGTACCCTTGATATAATGACATAGTAGTAAAATTTTCCCATTATTGACATGTGGTGTTATTTTCAAGTGATCTAGGAGTTTGGAGATAACAAGTGCTTAAGAAAAAAGGATTTATTTAGGACTAATTAAATAAATTTTTAATATTACAAATTAGTCAATGAACCTTTTTATAATCAAAATAAAAAATGATAAATTACAATAAATTAATAATACATTATCATGCAAATTTAGATTTGTAGTAAGTTTTTATTTAACTGCTACGTAACATAACAACTTAGAGTTTAGCCTTTAGGATTTGCCCAAAACTTGAAACTTAAACTTGAAACTATAAGCTCTATAACCCTAATTATAAATCCTAAATTGTATTTATAAACCATAAACCTCATTTCTATACTCTAACCCAAATAAAAGGCAACATTGCAACTTTATATCTATAAGTAATAAAAAGAACGGAGTGAACATATTAATATCTTCTAATTCATAAAATACATGCCATTAATAAATAGATTGGTTTAGTGACTAATGTGGGCTAAAGTTTCAAAACTTATTAATTTTAGGGGAAAAAAAACTTTACATTGATCATTATGTAATATTAAAATATTTTATTAATTTAAATGTAATTTTTAATGTTATATATTCAATTAAAAATAAAAAGACATTAGTCAAAAAAGAAAAAAAATTAATTTAAATGTAATTTTTAAAGTTATATATTCAATTAAAAATAAAAAGACATTAGTCAAAAAGGAGAAAGAAGATGAAAAAAGCAAAAAATTCCACGTATTTTGATGAGCAATGGCGTTTGGGTCATTTCACACGCCATTTTCTTTTTCCGCATTCCCCTTGCGGAGGAATAAAAAAGGCAAAATGATAACAAACCATAAAAAGAAAGAAAATTCAATCCGGAAGAAGAAGAAGAAGAGGAAGAAGAGAGAAACCACAAATAAACCCAGAAATGGAGACCCAACAACAAGATTAACATAAAATCCATTGAATCCCCGCTTCAAACAAAGCCTCAACCCTCAACAAGGAGGTGGTAGAGAGAGAGAGAAGAGAGAGAAAGAAACTTAACCCCAACACCATATTCATTCTTTCTTCTTCAACACCTACCACCTCCTATTTTCTTCTCCTTTGATCCCCATGCGGCGAGGAGGCAAAGCCACCGCAGCAGCAGCAGGAGAACAATTATGCAACAAGCCCAAGCCCACCGCCGCGGCCCATGAAATCAGATTCCGCGGCGTCCGAAAGCGACCCTGGGGCCGATTCGCCGCCGAGATCAGAGACCCCTGGAAGAAGACCCGGGTCTGGCTCGGCACCTTCGACTCCGCCGAGGACGCCGCTCGAGCCTACGACGCCGCCGCTCGATCGTTCCGCGGGCCCAAGGCCAAGACCAACTTCCCTCCTCTTCCCACCGCCGCCGACCTCCCTCTCTACCCCCACACCGATTTTCACAACGACCGCGTCTGCTCCAAGATCGACGTCATCCAGGCCAGCAGGCCCACCTCCAGCAGCCTCAGCAGCACCGTCGAGTCTTTCAGTGGGCCCAGGCCCAGGCCCACCAGCCATCCGATGAGGGTGCAGCCACAGCAGCCTCAGCTGCAGCGTAGACCCGTGCACCCGCTACCACCGGATGCCTGCCACAGCGACTGTGACTCCTCCTCCTCCGTTGTCGACGACGGCGACGACTGCGTCTTAACGTCGTCGTTTCGGCGAGGCTTGCCATTCGATCTCAACCTTCCGCCGCCGCTGATGGGTGGTGGCCTCGATTTATCCGGTGATATTGATGATGATGATCTTCAAGCCACCGCTTTGTGCCTCTGATATTACATGGATCCAAATAATGGTCCCCCTTTTCCTTTTCTTTTGTTTTTGTCTATCTTATTTTCTCGGGAAAATCTTAAAAAAAAAAAAGGAAAAATTTGGTACTTGGTGGTTGAGAAGAACTTGAGCTTTTTCTTTTTTAATATTTTGTTTGTTTGTTTTCATTCTACCTTATTAGAATATTATGGTGTAGAATAGCATCTGGGTTTTCTTCAACTTGATGGGTTTTGGAATATTAATTCTATGTATTGTTGAAGCTAATATAGATCATCTTATTACCCAGCACTTCATCTGATCTGGCCTTGGCCCTCTTCTTGATCAGATTTTCAGTACCCTCTTTTTTTTTTTTTTATTCCTTTGTGTACAAAACATCATCTAAATTTGAAAAAAATAGCCTTAATTTTATGCAAGGAAAGTTATTCCATTTTGTTTGTTCTTTAATTTTTGGATTCACTTGTGTGTTGAGTTTTATTATTCAGCATGGCAGCCCATGTTCTATGTCAGGAATGATGATAAATATTTAGTAGAATTATTGGGGACAATGGGTTTGCATAATCGATAGGTCTTCTTTATTCTTGAAAATAATGTATGTTGGATAAGAACAAAGTGACTTCACTTTAGGAATGGCCATAAACATTACTAATCACAAAAAAGAAAGAAAAAGAAGGAAAATGGGAGTTGAAATTATGGAAGAAGAAGAAGAGGTGGATGGTGCAGTTTTGTTTGGTGAGAGGGAATGCATGTTGATAGGGTTTTTGATAAGGACCATTAATTGCACATGTGATGCAGATTGTTGAACACTAACTGGTTGAGTATCAAATATCAATATCCCCAAACCCCAAGGCAAGCCCTTGCTGCACACACTGCACCCTTCCCTAGCTAGTTTCACAGAATAATACTCAAAGCTTCGGCTTCACTCACATGGGTTTTCTTTTCACTCACCTCCACAAGTTAAAAAGAAAGAAAAGTAGGGCAAACATAAAAAATAAAAAAATAAAAAGAAGAAGTGATAATGCATGTGTATGGTAGAAGCATCCATGGACCATGCATGTGAGTTTCATAATTTCAAGAGCTCCAAGGACCCTTCTCTTAGTTCTCTACTTCCAAAGTCCAAAGTGAAAAGATGTTCCATAGTGTTGTTTGATTGGGATTTAGGAACATGCATCTCTCTCTCTCTCTCTCTCTCTCTCTCTCTCTCTCTCTTTGTTGGAGTTGGAGTTGGAGTTAAAACTTAAAATTGGTTGATGTTGTTTGGATTCGTTTTTGCGTGGGAGTCTCCTTTTGATTCCCTTTCAATTGTATTTGTTGCTCTCACTTGCTCTTTGGTTGGTGGTGTGTGGTTGTTGGAGAGACGTGGCAATTGCTCTTATGAGTCTTATCATGTCCAATTTGTTTAAAGTGATACCCTCCTTGTAAGAAGAAGACTTGGCCAATTAGAAATTCCTAGTTTGTTGTTAGAGCATGATTATTTATAGTGGAAAACTTCATGATTTTGTTACATCAATTCTTCATCATCATCCTTTTTTTTCTTTTTTTAATTTATTTATAATAAGAGAATGTGCAGAATAAACTTTAGATACGTAAAATCACTTACAAATCACATATATTATAAAATTTGAAATTTTTGTATGTCCATACAGAACGGCTTAATTTACGATTGATATTATGTTTTGAAAATAAATAAAGATGATCATGACTTTATAAACTTTCTATATGGAATTCTTTCAGTGTTTTTTAGTTTTCACATTATTTTTTTCTTTTGACATAAGGGAGATGAATTTGGATTTGAGAGCTCTCCAATGTTGTGAAAAGAAATATTATTAAACCTATATCAATTAGTATGATGAATAATCATAAACCATTTTTAATTTCTCCTATATTATTTTGATGAAAATGAATTTTAAAGATCAGATAAATATATACAGTCAGTTAAATATAGGGATTAATATTAATGTTTTGTCATTTGAGAATAAGAAATGAGGTTAGAAAAATTGAAGTGATCTCTTAATGAGTAGCCATGCACATGAAAACTTTGTTCATATTGAAATGGAGCCCAAAATTGTGCTTTGTTGCAGTCAACTGGAGGACTTATTGCAACAACAAAAATGAGTGGCGAGCACCGAACACTGAGCCCTCATTTATATTCAAACTCGTCTTTTGATGACTATTGCTACTTTTTATAAAAATATAGCATATGTTTTTCTTTAAAGAGAAGGAAAGTGCAGATAGTGATTTGTCCTTTACCATTTACCAATTTTCTGGGTCACTCCATCCCTTCCCCAATCTGCTATGCATGTGGCCAATAAAACCTTCCACACTCGTGTATGCCACGTAATTAGAGAAATAAAACTATCAGATAGATATTACATACATTTATAATAAAAATATTTTTTAGTGTATATATACCCCGTCCCAAATGAGCCCATTGTATTAGCGTAAAAAAAAAACACAATATCAGTATTTTTTTTCTTTATATTAAACATTCAAGTGGTGAGAGTGGGTGAGATAATGACTTAAATTTATGATTTTAGAGTTCGATTCTCTACAAATGTAACAAAAAATAATATATACATATATAATATATATTACCTTTTCGCCAAACATATATTGTATTTGTTAAGATTCTTAAGAAGAATAGAATAATATGAAGATAAAACTAATTATATGAAAAAGACATTGGTTGTGAAACTTGTGATGAAAAAGAATTGGGGCAAATAGATTTTTGCAGCAGGTAACAAATACAGAATTGGGGTTTGAAACGGGTCAAGAGACCCAATCCAGAATCTTAATGGGCTTTTTAGCCCAAGCTCAAACAGGCATACTATTTGGGCTTTGGGTGGTGATGCTCAAAGCCCCAAAGAATAAAGCACGCACGTTCAGGCTTCAGTTTATAAAACTGGTAAAAAAATCGAAATAATCGTACGGCAAACAATTCAGGTCATCCTTATTCCTTTCCGAAATTGAGATGGACGGTCCAAATTATTCACAGGTTTCACTTCGTGGCCAAGTTACGAGCTCTTTGAGACTCCGAGTCTCTCTGACTGACAAAGACTCGAGCTTTCTCGGAGGGTCCGGAGAGCTGTTGGATTAGATCAACTGGGTGTGTAGTAGAATGCACCATGAAGCGATTTAGAGGCTCAGGAACCTTAATCTCGCGCTCTAAACCCGTGACCGAGCTCAGGAAGAAAGCTCTGAGATCATGGGCTGCTGTTCAGGACACTTTCTTTTCGACCAAGGTACTTGCTTCCTTTTCTAATTTCTTGGGGTTCTGTTTCTTATGCAATTGTTTGGGGTTTGTAAACGCTTTGTTTATTTTTTTATTTTTATGAATGTTTTAGGATATATTTGAAAGGCATAAAGTGGTATTTACTGCTGGAACTTCTATAGCTTCAGTCGCCACAGCATGGATTGGTGAGTTCTTCGTGAATTACTCCTTGGCCGCTCGTTAATTCTCAATTTTGTTTGGTTTTCTGCATTTATGTTCGTTTATGATCATCAAACCGACAAAGGGTGTGACCGTTTGAGTAAATGGTTAGTATTTTGCAACAAAATTTAGTGTGATGGATATAAATGTAGCAAACTATATAAGAAAAGGAGTGCCATTATTGGCACTCCACTTCAATTGAGGGTTGAAATATTTCCAGAGATTGAGGTGTAATTTGTTTGTCACCCTCACAAAATGGGGGCAAATTAAGTGTTTGTAAACTTTAGGGGTGGGACTTTGGTTGGACGGACCTGTATTCAACCTGAGCATTGGGCAATTTGGCCAAACATATTTGATAAATTTACAAACAGACAAAATATTTGATTGAATTATTTAGTTACAAAAGATCATTATAATATAAAACATTTGGTTCTGTAATGCATTGAGGTGCAAATGTCTTCCTTTACCCTTATTACTATTGTCTCTCAATAACATTGTTAGAAATGAATGTCTTATACAATACTGAGTACACATCTGTGATGGGTGCAGGGTATACTTTACGCCACCTACATGATTCAAAAGTTGATCAAAGGCTTGAATCTATTGAAAAAGCTGTAAGCACACTATTGAAGTTGTTGACACTTTGCTTGAAATTCTCTATACCTTTTAACAGAGAGTATGTTGTTCAATGCTTTCATAGAAATGCTTTTGGGCTATGAATCGCCCTGTAAGGAAAAGAAAAAGAAAAAGAAAAAGAAAAGTATTCGTTCTACTATCTGTTCTTGTACTTCTGTTTTAATCCCATTTCTGTTATTAATAATTTTGATGGTGGGATAATGCATCATGTGCGCAAGTTCTGCCTGAATTTCTGTCGATTGATTTTGGTTTTATTCTTGCAACTTGAAATCTACTTTTACTTGATTATGTCATTACAAGGTTCGTTAAGGATGTTTTGACTTCTCTTTCTTTCTATATAGCTCTCCCTTTCTTATATACGTGGGTCATGTTTGTTAGATTTGTCTGCTTCTGTTTTTGTGGTAGGTGCAAAATAATCAGCATATTGAAGAGTCAGAAGTTAGAAAGATCATTAATTCTGGAAGTACTAGTATTCCTGCATGCATAGCCACTGCTGGAACCACTTTAGTTGTCGGGTTTGTTCCTAAATCTTAATTTCTTGTCCGGAATATAATTGCTTTTTATTATGAAACTACAAATTTGAACTATTCAGAGTTATTGTGGTTTAAGCTTTTTGTAGCGTTCACCGGAATATTAAAAGTTACTATTCATGGTCAGCAATAATTTCACAAGGATTATGTCAGTTCGACCCCAGGGTTGTGGAGTTGTATGAGTCTCACATAAAGAGACCACTCAATGAGTATGAGATAGCTTTTCTCAGAGATTTAATTGATAAAGGAAGCGTCTGCCTCTTCGATAGAAGAACTTTTTTTGTCTTGGTCCCGTGGAGCATGTGGTTTAATTCGATGCAAAGCGAAGAACTCATTGAGAATTGAGGTGTTCTTGGACTTAAATAAGTGATATCATTTAGTTCTTACGACATATGAGATAAATTTTCACTTTCTTGTATTCTGGCATTGGTCCTTAAAGTATATTGGTCAAATTTAGCTGAAAGTTGGAAAATCATTATTTTCCAACAGTAGAAAAAGAAAGGCTTAGAGATGTTGGAAGGTTGGAACAAGATAATATGAACAGTAATGTGAGTATGAGATAGCTTTTCTCAGAGATTTAATTGATATCATTGAGAATTGAGGTGTTCTTGGACTTAAATAAGTGATATCATTTAGTTCTTATGACATATGAGATAAATTTTCACTTTCTTATATTCTGGCATTGGTCCTAAAAGTATATTGGTCAAATTTAGCTGAAAGTTGGAAAATCATTATTTTCCAACAGTAGAAAAAGAAAGGCATAGAGATGTTTGAAGGTTGGAACAAGATAATATGAACAGTAATGTGCTTGAATCAGTCATGCTCAAAGTCATACCTATCACTGATAAGTATTTGTCCATTTACCCGACTGTATATTGTTGTTTGCCTCGTTTTTTATTTAAAGATAACTCAGATTTAGCTTTTTGACCACCCTTTTAGTTTCTTACGTTTCCATCTCTTACTGAACTGCAGCTATGCTTTGGGTTGGCGAGGTGGATGGTGGTATGCAAATAGGCAGTTCAGGAAGGAGCAGATGAATTTGTTGGGGCAAATTAAACCTAAAAGGTGGCAATTGCTTAGGCGGATAGAACCTAGAGCATGGCAATTTCAATTTCTCAAACGACCATTAATGAGACCCAGAACAACAGATCATGCAGCAAATCATCTGAAAAGATAAAGGACACCCATACCTCACATAATTTTGGAGAATCCCATCAATCTTGTTGGAAAGGATAAATAGTGACGTGTTTTTGTTTGATGAGAAATCCTGATGGGAAAATGACTGTTCATATAGTTTTGCACCTGTTTGAGGAGGTTTTTTGTACTGATATATATCATAACATATAAATGAATCAGAATCATCTAAAGAATTGGATTTAGCTTTGTCTTTCTTATTATGAATCAAGATATTGCTCCCAGGTATTACACAATCGAAACTGCCTTATACTCGCAATCCGCTTGAAATAGACCCACACATGCTTTTTGGTTGTTGGTTTCATTTAATTCCTGTGCACGACCTGTGTGAGAAGTGAGGAATAATTGCTTAAGAAACCATGGTATGCTCTTCCAATAGAGAGCATAGCATCGGGCTTTTACTAGTTTTGACTTAGTAATTCTCTTACAACCAAATAATATTGCTCATATAAGATAAGCACTGTATGATTGCATTACCAACATTTTAAATTAAAAAACAATTGCATTGGGCAACCAAGGGTACCAACCTCAACGCTTATTTTTTTATGCTTATAGGAGAATTGCTCAAGTTTCGACTTTGTTTTTGTTTCTGTTTGTTTTTGAAAGGAGCCTTGTCAGGGATACATAGTCTATTACGATGTGACAATTATTACTTCATAAACGTAGCAACTCTTCTACACCATGTGTGAAACGAGAGATGGGTTTTAGCTTTCAATGCCTCCATTGGCAGTACGTCTTCAACTCGTGGCGGCGACGAAATCTAAGGTTGATATAGTTTTTTAGTGGTTTTAAATAATGAAAAGGGTAGGCCCCATTAGATGCCTCTGCTTAACTTTATAGTAAAACCACTAAACAATCTGTTGACGAAAGGAGGTGTATGAGCTATTGAGCTCCTCATGTGAATACCCAATTCTGTTTTTATCTGGTTTTCTCCATCTATAAAAAATGTCAGAACCTTAAAAATAATATAACATATGAAGATGGCCAACATTGTAACCTCTATTATTATTCTAGTTATTCTGTTCTGTGAGTCAGCAGTTGGAACTAGAACCAAGTTATTCTCGGGTAAAGGGCTGGATGCTATTTCTGCATTGGCAGCATCTCCCAATGATGATGGTATCTGTGCATCAATGGTAGCAACACAAGGCTATGCTTGTGAAGAGCATACAGTAATGTGCCTGATTTTATTGCTGTTCAGTTTACAAGAATTGAGGTTCACAGTAAACACTGACTGATATAATGTAGGTGCATTTGGTTTTCAGGTAACAACACAAGATGGATATATTCTCAGTGTACAGAGAATTCCAGTGGGAAAGTCACAGAAGGCATCAGGAAACGGGATACCAGTACTATTACAACATGGGCTACTTATGGTCAGTAACTCTACACCAGGAAGTTGATGTTTTCAATAGGTTCAGTAAGATGTAACAGTTTATATTGTGTGGTGAGCAGGATGGGATAACATGGCTACTACTACCTCCAGACCAATCTTTGGCATTCCTCTTGGCGGATAATGGGTTTGATGTGTGGATTGCCAACACCCGTGGAACCAAATATAGCCGCGGCCATACATCACTCAGTCCTGATGACTTGGTACTACGTCATTCTCTTGTATCTCCTCTTTGTCACCAGCTTAGTTTGTTTTCCATATTAGATCATTGTTCTCCTTTTCTTTCAGGTTTATTGGGAATGGTCATGGGATGAATTGGTTTCTTTTGATCTCCCTGCTACATTCCAGTACGTGCATGATCAAACGGGACAGAAAACACACTATGTTGGACATTCACTGGTGAATTTCACTAAATTGCAGTATTGCTCTGTTCCGGGATTTCTGAAAATGTTTGATGGACTCATACTAAGTATTGGAATTATTTTTAGGGAACTCTGATTGCTCTTGGTGCTTTCTCCAAAGACCAGCTACTGAATATGCTGAGATCAGCTGTCTTACTTAGCCCGATTGCTTATGTTGGTCAGATGCCCTCACCCCTTGCAAGAACTGCTGCTGAAAACTTTATTGCTGAGGTAAGAGCAATCCCTTTTTCTATCTATTTTAATTGTCCAACTGAATTCAACTCTTTGACAATCTATTGCATGCCTTCTTATAAAACAGGCATTATACCGGGCAGATATTCGAGAATTTAATCCAAGAGGGTAAGAACCATTCTTTTTCAGTTGCTCCTTATAACCTTATGAAACTTGCTATTGCTATCAGTGTTTCCAACTTCGATAATCTTTGTACTGAAAGTGACATATCCTGAATTCCCAATTGAATAGGGAGGCATTAGTCAAAGTTCTTAAGAATATCTGCAAGAAACCAGGTGTTGACTGTACGAACTTGTTGACTGCTTTCACAGGTAGTACACATGCCCCTAATATGTTTACAAGCACTTCAACATTCTTCTATTGACTTGGAATTTTTGGCAACTGTAGGTAGAAATTGCTGCTTAAATTCTTCCATAGTCGATCTTTTTCTAGACCATGAGCCTCAGCCATCTTCAACAAAAAACATGATCCATATTTCTCAGAGTAAGTGTTTCTAATTTCTGATTCACAAACCACTAGTGTTACCATTGATAAACTCTTCAGCTAATAGTAAATCAATGCTATGAACTCAAATTCAGTCCTGTGGTTTTCTGGACAGTGATAAGAGATGGGACACTTGCAATGTATGACTACAATGACAAGGATGAGAACATGAAACACTACGGGCAGCCCACTCCTCCGGCATACAAAATGACAAGCATTCCGAATGACCTTCCTCTCTTCCTCAGTTATGGAGGGGCAGATGCTCTTTCTGATGTCAAAGATGTGAATCTGTTGCTGGACAACCTAAAAGATCATGATGGAGATAAGCTTGTGGTTCAGTACCGAGATGATTATGCTCATGCAGATTTTGTCATGGGCCAAACTGCTAAGCAAGATGTGTATGATCCTCTCCTGGCTTTCTTTAGACTTCAATGAGAACAATTTCTCTTGTAAAGTAAAGCCAACATTCTTGTTTTTCTTTTTGCTATTCATTCTCTTTGGTTCGCACAACCATGAGAGAGTTGTATCTAGTCATACTGTACCCTGATCCTTCTTTACCAACAAAAGTCATTATACTAAATTATACATTGAATAAATTGTTATACTAACGATTTCTATACATACTAAATTTTCACTTGCCAATACTAAATAACATTAAAAGTGTGGGTTACTGGTCAAAATGAAGTGGGATGGCTGTTACTAATGGGCATTCACAACCCATTAAAGTGTGGGTCACTGGCACAATTTATTGACAGTTTAGGGATCATTAGGAGTGCATGTGAAACTCTTTTGTTAAAAACGCATAAAAAAGTTTCATTAAGAACTTCAGTTTTAAGTGAAAACACCAACAGAAAACATAAAAAGTTTCATTAAAAACTTCTGTTTTTCCTGCATATTCACACAACAGAGAAAACCTTAGCGCTTCTCCATAAATACTTAGATGTGCCTTAAATCCAAGCCCCCTCAGTTGTGCCTTAATCAAAGGCCTGTATATTATTCTGTTACTTGAGTTTAGGTTCAATTGATTGCATGTAATCAGCATGAAATTGGATTATTTGATTACCTAAATTGTAATTTGCTATAATTAACCTAATTGACTTATCTTTGTAAACGTCATAAATACCTCCTTTAATGGAAATAAATAAAAGTTATAAATACATCTTCAATTGTAATTGGAGATGAATAAAACTTAAGGAAGTTATGAATAAAGTTATGAATACATCTTCAGTTCTCAATTTTCTACGACCTTTAAGGAAAACATGTCAAAGTTTGACCTGTCACTATTTAAGATTTTGGGGGGTTGCTTTAGGACACATGTTTATTCTCATTACTAATTCATCAAAGAAAAAGGTAACTCCAGATATGGTAGAATGTGGCTGGATTCGGCAATAAATATTTTGTTTAATTATCCAATTTATTGGCTTAATATTTTTGCATATGGAGTTGTTTTCTATAAAGAGCAAAACTTTGAAAATTGTTGCACTAGGAGACACCTAAGCTCCAAATGACCAACCCTTCAACCACTCTACTGGTTGTGGCTCTACTTTATGTTTCAGCAGTTGCAGCAACAAGAACTAAGCTGCAATCAGTCAGCAATCTGGATGATGGTATTTGCACATCAATGGTGGAGACACAAGGCTATTTGTGCGAAGAACATAAAGTAATTTTAAGTGTCAGAAAAAGCCTGCCTTTAAATTCTGTCTTTTCAGTTTATATATGTCACTCTGTGTCAATATTGACCAAATTTTGTTGTCTTTTGTCATGGAACTTCTGGTGAGGTTTCAGGTAACAACAGAAGATGGTTATATCCTTGGCTTGCAGAGGATTCCAAGTGGACGGTCCGGTATTAAGAAAGCACATAAGCTGCCTGTTTTGTTACAACATGGGATCTTTATGGTTTGTACCTAGGCACCATATTTAAGCATGTATACACTACTGTTACATACATGACATAAGGGAACTTAAGAACAACTGTGAATGGTAACAGGATGCTGCAGCATGGGTACTCAATCCACCGGATAAAGCTTTGGCATTTATCTTGGCAGATAATGGTTTTGATGTATGGCTTTCCAATGCTCGTGGGACAAACTCTAGCCGTGGACACACGTCACTTAGTCCTAATGATGCGGTTCACTTGGTTTCACAAATGCTGATGACATACCATGCCAAATGCATCATAGTATTTTACTAATGAATTCTATTATTTTCTATAATATGCAGGCTTACTGGGAATGGTCATGGGATGAACTGGCTGCTTATGATCTTCCTGCTCTATTCCACTATGTGCACAATCAAACAGGGCAGAAATTGCACTATGTTGGGCATTCCTTGGTAAAAAAAATTGTACTTTGTTGGTTGGTCTTTATAGGCACAGTTCAAGTTTTAGAATTTTGTTAGACATATATGCATGGCTGAGACTTGAAGTATTGAATTATAGGGAACTTTGGTTGCCCTTGCCGCCTTCTCCCAAGAAAAGCTGTTAGACGTGCTAAGATCAGCTGCTTTGCTTAGTCCAATTGCTTATCTGGGTCACGTGCCCTCACTGTTGGGAAGAATTGTTGGTGAAACATTTTTCACTGAAGTACCACAACTCAATGAACTCTTTTGTTTTCAAATATGGATTCTGAAATTTATTGTTATGAAAAAAGAATAACTGACAAAAAATGTATCTGTTTTATTTAACAGGAACTGTACTTGTTGGGTTTCCGCGAATTTCTTCCAAAAGGGTGAGATAGCGACTTAAGCAAGTTTCTTAAGTAGTAATGGCACATGCAGACTATAACATAATTGCAGTTCAATTTGGTACAATTTTTTTGATAACTTCTTCAAAGGAAGGAGTGAAATTCAAGATACTACTCCATCTGATTAGAGGGTTGAAATATTTCAAATGTTGGGAAATGATATTAATCCATCTGATTCTTGGTCACTAATATTTTTCTTTTACTCTCAAAATCCCAATAGGCAGATTGCACACCAACTTCTGGAGTTTATCTGCAGAAGACCGGGAATTGACTGCTCCAACTTAATGGCCATTATAACGGGTAATCATAATGTTATGCTTTTTTGTGTGTGGAGAAAATCACATTGCTAGCCTTGCTCATAAACACTTAACTCGAAGTTTTTTCCTCCACTGTTGATTGCCTTTTTATTTTTTGGCAATCAATAGGCCCAAATTGCTGCCTCAGTTCTTCAGGCGTAGATCTTTTACTTAATCATGTACCCCAGTCCACTGCAACAAAGAATGCTATGCATTTGGCTCAGAGTACGTCTCTTTCATTTCCAGGTTCAGAATTGGTGAGCTGTAACAGCCAAAGGTCAAATGCACAATAAAAAGCCGTATTTTTTTTGAAACCTTTTATTCCTAGAAATTCTCTCCAATTATGTTCAACTCTTAGGAAATTTCAACTGCTGCTTCGTTTTTCTTTTGGATAGTGCTCAGAAAGGGAACCATAGAAAAGTTCGATTATGGTTTTAAAGACAGCAACATGAAGCACTACAGGCAACCTACTCCTCCTGTGTACAACATGACGAACATTCCAAAAGAAGTTCCTCTTTTCCTCAGCTATGGAGGTAAGGATACACTTTCCGACGTTGATGACGTGAAGATTTTGCTTGACAACCTGAGAGATCATGAAAGGGACAAGCTTGTAGTACAGTACAGAGAGGAGTATGCTCATATGGATTTTATTATGGGTGTGAATGCTCATCAAGTTGTATATGATCCTCTACTGGCCTTCTTCAGGCTCCATTAAGAGTCTAACCACATTCTAGAAGCTATTTTAACTTTCACGCTCATTGTGTTAAGCATCTATACATATGAGCTTTCTTATAATGTAACTTAATTTGTCAGGAATAAAATATAAATAACTCCTTTGTCACATCCAGAATCCACATAATATATGGCTACTATACAGTTTATCCCTTGGTACTGATAATCTGATATAGACTTGGGTTAAATCATGAGAATGGGGTAGATTTCTTAGCATGAAGACATCTTGAAGAACTTCACTGTATGAAAAAATTGTGCCCCAGTTTGTGTGGATAATAATATTGTTTTACTTGGTGATCTGCCAATTGAAACAAAATAGCATATAATTGAAGGACAATGACATTAAACAAGGGTAAATTCTGTTGGAGTACAAGCCTTATGATAGGTAGGTTGAACATGCTTTACAAATGCCACTATGTGGCCTTAGAGTTTAAATTGATTGGCATAAATTACAAAACAGAATAGCACATATTATTTGCATCTAGATGAGCAGTGCAATGAAAATGTAAGAACCTGGCTTTGGGTTTCACATGCTACCAGAAATCCATAATATGAAAAGAAAAAGAACAACTATGGGTTTAGCTAGCTTTGGAATTCGAGTACAAGTTACGTCTACAAGACTATTTAGAGAAGCAGATCTGGCTAAGCTAAATTAAAGGACCAAAAAAGCTCTGTTTTCTCTCTTCTCAAAGATACAAATTTGGCCTTAGAGCAAAATGATTCTGTGCTGCAATATGAGCTGCTATAAATGGATCATCAGCATCATTGTTTCTTGCTTGATGACCCTTTGTCCTCTTTGATGGCAAGAAAAGCTCCTCACAGTGAATAGCAGAAGGTGGTGAACCTGTGTTTACTTGATGATTAAGTGTCCAACCAACTGAGGACCTCAACGTTTTCTTTAGCTTGCGAACTAAATTGATGGCTTTCTCCATCCTCATAAGCTTCTTTGTTCTGTTTTTCATAATGTGTATCTCTATCTCACTCTCTGAAGTTGGTAATGGTGGGTTTGTGTGCTTGTTTATATATATATAGTTGGGGCTTGGGAGTTGAGAGAATGCTGGCACCACACGGATTTTGTGTTAGCTCTGCAAGAGAGCTTGTAAGATGAAACTTGCTTCTTCTTTTTTTGTTGTTGTTGTTGTTGATTGGTCTTGTCTTTTTCTTGCTTTTAGAACCTCTTCAGCCTTTGCGGGAGGATGTTACGCTCAGTTTGTTAGATAAGGGAGTAGAGATTTTCGGTTTCTTAGATCACCTCATCCATCTTTAGGCTAAATATGAAGGAGGCTCTCTTGGTCTCTCTTCAACAACCTAACATATCACACTACTCTTAAAATAAACCATAAATTTTGTTCCATAATAACTTTTTCACATATGGAAAATCAAATATATATATATATATGTATATTCTCTTGTCTTTTATTGTTGATTTCTTGCATTGTATTAGATTAAGAATTCCATCATGGAGTTGTAGCAAGGCTTAGCAAACTGATTTACATCATCAATGAAAACCGATGTAGTCATACAAAATCAACGGTGACAAACAAAGAGAAATAGGAGTGAATTTAGAAATGCAACAACAAATTATTTCTGGCTTTTCAAATTTCATAAAGAAATATAAAATGTTTGTTGGACATGCCTTTGGGTTGTACAAATATTTTTCATTTTTTTTATTTGAGGAGAATGGATCAAATTTGAGTAGCAACTCTATGACCCTTCTAAGTTTGATTGAATTATCTAATAATAACTAAAAAATTTGACCAATATTTATGTATGCATGAACCATAATAACAAATATTTATCATATGATTTACTTGTTTTTGAAATTTTTGTTATGATATTTTACTATGAGAGAGAACTGAAGACAACTATTTTCATTGGTCATGGTAATTAAGACCAAATAAAAAATTAATAATACTTTTATTGCTTTATGACCAAGATAAGAGTAACCCATTGGTCCTATCCTATCCTGCCCATAAGTTTAACGAAAATATAATAAGGAAGAAAAAAGCCAATAAATTTCATTAGAAATTATGGCCGGCTGACGTGTAAATCTGCCATTGGCCGACACACGTAGCTCCCCCGGCTCAAAAACCAGCAGAGGAGGAGGGAGAGGTTTTGTCCTCGGTGCCTCGAGAGGTTTCTGCTCTGATTCGTAGAACAAATCTCGCAGACACAGAGAGAGAGAGAGAGAGAGAGAGATTGAGAATGAGAATGAGAATGAGAGAGAATCAACTTCGAGCTCTGTCAATTTTCTTCTTCTTATTTTTCTTCGTCTTCAGTGTCTGTGACGCACTGTACGGACCATCATCACCAGTGCTTCAGCTAACTCCCTCCAACTTCAAGTCCAAGGTAAATTTTGAATCCTTCGATTGCGTACCCTTTTCCAACTTCTTTAATCTTTGCATTATGTTTTGGAATTTGTCACCATTTTGATTCAAAAAGCTACTGGGCGTTGATTCTGTTTTCATTTCACAAATTATACTATTGCTGTTGGCGATCAAAACCAAAAATTCTATTGTTGATGAAAGCAAACATGCTTGTTGATTTTTGGCTTCCAAAAGCAAAGCAAAGTACTTTCCTTTATTGGTTTTAGACTTTAAGTGTTTACTGAGCTCACTGATTTATTGGATTTATGCTATATTTGCTTCTTGCTGTGCGGACTTTAGATCTGGTTTATTGTTTCTTGGGAATTTTTGTTCTGGAAAAGTAAGTCAATTTTGCACTGGATGGAACTTATGTAATGCATTTGCTCAATTTCATGGCATTCATGCTGTTGTTTTTCATTTCACAGCGTAGAAATATGGGTTAGCAAGTTTTGACTTATTGGGTAAATTTTTTATTCCCAAGATAGTATTTTTATTTACTGGATCAAGAAATCGTTTGAATGTGATTGTTATTTTCGTTTGTGATCTCTTGGGTGATCAATAAAACATTGGATCATTACAGAATCTGACTGATATTGCTTTGAACTGAATCCTTTGGGATGGTGGCAGGTTCTGGACTCGAACAGAGTTGTTCTGGTTGAATTCTTTGCGCCATGGTGTGGACATTGTCAAGCTCTAACACCTACATGGGAGAAGGCAGCTACTGTCTTAAAGGGCGTGGCTACAGTAGCAGCTCTTGATGCTGATGCGCACAAGTCCCTTGCTCAGGTTTTCCCTAGTTACTCTCGCAATTACCAATTTTGACTTAGAAGTTTGAGGTTGCACTAGTATAATATACAAAGTTTCTCTGCCTTAAAAAAGTTAATTGGATCTACTTATTGCCTGTGCTATCCAAGATTCCAAATAAAAGTAGGTTAGAATTAAAATGTTTTGGATTGTGGTGGTGAATTTCAGTCGTATGAATGCCAAGCTAGTTGGCATTGCTAACTGCAGTCCTGCATGAAAAATGATTCCCTTTTGTATGAAAATTTGATAGTAAATGGAGAAGTCAATGTGAAGATTTTATGGTTTATATTTTCAGGTAGTTTACTAATACCTAAATGTTGTTGGGGGTGTCTTTGTGTTTGATTGCTCTATAGGAATATGGGATTAGAGGATTTCCAACAATAAAGGTGTTTGTACCGGGAAAACCTCCAGTTGACTATCAGGGTGCAAGGGAGGTGAAACCCATTGCAGAATTTGCACTTCAACAGGTTTGTCATAATCTCTTGTACAAATTCTTTTTATTTCACTAATTTCTTTCTTTTTTCATAATATTGGTTGAAATAGAATTCAGTATCATTTGTGGACGCTTTTATGAATAGAGATAGCTTCTTATACTCATGTCTTAGTTGGATAGTTGGATAGTCATGATGTATGTCTCACTTGGTTATATAATATTCTTGCACAAAATGCAGTTAAGTATTAATCTATGTGACCATTCTGTTGGTCTTGTACAGATAAAGGTACTTTTGAAAGAACGTTTGAATGGAAAAGCAACAGGAGGATCAAGTGAAAAATCTGAGCCTAGTGCTTCAATAGAATTAAATTCCCAGAATTTTGATGAACTGGTGCTTAAAAGTAAAGAACTCTGGATTGTGGAGTTCTTTGCACCTTGGTGAGTGTTTTTCATTAGTATGATCTTTATAAATTACTTTCAGATAATGATCCGTCAGTCTATTATATGAGCATAAATTGCACCTATGTATAAAATTATTGACATCCTTCCAATTTCCTTCTTTAAAAGGTGTGGGCACTGCAAAAAATTGGCACCTGAGTGGAAGAAGGCCGCTAAAAACTTAAAGGGGAAGGTGAAGTTGGGACATGTTGACTGTGATGCAGATAAGGTACCTTTGGTTTCAGTCAGTTGCTGGGAATATCATTATTATGTTTTTATTTCTTGTATTGTATGGTTCTAATGAGGTGGCATTACCAGTCTCTAATGAGCAGGTTCAATGTTCAAGGATTCCCAACCATATTGGTATTTGGAGCTGACAAAGATAGCCCACTTCCTTATGAGGGTGTAAGGTCTGCTTCAGCCATTGAATCATTTGCTCTTGAACAACTGGAAACAAATGTGGCACCTCCTGAAGTCACTGAGCTAACTGGACCTGTAAGCTATTAGCTTCCTACCAATACTTAGTCTGTGTGAAATAATAATTGGGGGACTAAAGCTTTGCCATGATTTCCCTTGTAGGATGTCATGGAAGAGAAATGTGGTTCAGCTGCCATCTGTTTTGTGGCTTTCCTACCTGATATCTTGGATTCCAAGGCAGAAGGGAGGAACAAGTACATTCAGCAGTTATTATCCGTTGCAGAGAAGTTCAAAAGGAGTCCCTATAGGCAAGTTTTTGGGAGTTGTCTTTCCATTTCTCTCTCTCTCTCTGTGTTTAAATATCAAATTATATCTGCAATATTGCATACATCTCAAATTTAAAGTGAAAATATCTGCAATAATGCATAAAGCACCTCCAATGAAAACTGTTTGGCTTGAGACGCTGAATACATTGTTACTGAAATTGAATGTTCATGTATATTGCAGCTATGTCTGGGTAGCAGCTGGTAAGCAGCCAGACCTTGAAAATCGTGTAGGTGTTGGTGGATACGGATATCCAGCATTAGTGGCCTTAAATGTGAAAAAAGGTGCTTATGCCCCACTTAAAAGTGCATTCGAGGTTGATCAGATTACGTAAGTCTTCTGTCTGTAGCTGATATACCCTTTACCCTTACAATGAATAAAACAAATTATTAAATGCAATTTTGTTTATCAGAGAATTTGTGAAGGAGGCTGGTCGTGGGGGAAGAGGAAACTTGCCTCTAGAAGGCACTCCAAACATAGTAAAGATCGAACCATGGGATGGTAAAGATGGAGAGATCATTGAAGAGGACGAGTTTTCCCTTGAAGAACTCATGGCTGAAGAGAGTACGACCAAGAACGAGTTGTGATAAGTTTAGAGGATTGTAGTAGAGACAAAAAATGTGTATCAGACTGAGATCGATCTTGGAGGAAATTACAAGCGATTTTGGTCTTGCTAGTCAGTGTTATTGTACTTAAATGACGTTTTGAACAGTGAGGGCTCTCTTTTATTCTTTTCTTTGTTCCCGAGATATTACTATGAAACCCTTGCCCGTGAAAGCAAATTGGTATTTACTATTTAGGTGCGCCATATTTTGGAGAAATTCCTAGAGAAATTTTTCTGTGTATGATAAATGGAATAACGTATATCAGATAAATAATTTTTCCAATTCCTTTGTGTAACTAACTTCCTCGAAAATTATATGGTGCCCACAAATTGTTAGTGAGATTAACCCATAAGTTGTCTCAATCCAATGGCTTTTATTTTGGATATACAAGTGAGATTGAACCCATAACTTGTCTCAATCTAAAGGCCTTTTCCATTCTCTCAATATCTGGGCTAGCTCAGGGTTAAACGAGTCATCCCTTTGTCTATGATACTAGAATGTTATTGCTTTAGTCTGCAAAGCTCTATGCATATAATTTTTAATTCGAACTCTTCCCACTTGTCAAGAGTCTGAAGAACTTTTACATTATGAAGAAAAAAAAAGAAGGGAAAATAACAAAAAAAAAACCCATGGCTGAGCTAAAACTACGTTCTTGCCTAATCAGTGAAATCCCAAATTTTGCAACTTGTTATCTGATCCATTGGATATGAACCATGTAGCACCTAACCCCTCCTGTTGAATCCACAGTACAAAAATGCGAGTCACCTGTACATTCTACAGTTTCTAAGTACAACCGCTTCTACCTATTTCAGAGTTTAAAAAAAGAAAACCACCATTCTTTGGTTGAAATTCTTGGAAAATTAGATGGGCTTTTTAAAAGTTCATATTTGTTATACTCCTTAAGCATTCTTTTCTCAATGGTGAATCTGTAAATATGGCCTTGACAAAATCTTCTACCTGCAAAAATACAGAGCTTATAAAAACGGTGAAAAGTTAATGGAACAGGAACGCCAACAAAAGTATGTGGTCTAGTGAAATCATACCTCTGACGATGTAAAACCACAACGGCGCAATTCTGCATTTTTCCAAGCTGCTGTAATGGATTTTAGAGGCATATCTAGTAATTCTGAATAAATTTAACACAAAATGAAAAAGGGCATCAGGATTCTAATGCTGGACATCTAATAGATCTCTACTGAATCAAGAAATTTGAGCATCTGACAGAAAACATGCCTGCCAATTTACGAATTTTACATAATGATGGTATGTGATCATCAAGAGTGCATGTGATGCCCTCTTGTGACTTCTCTACTTGGAGAGCAGCCAGGGACTCCAACAAAGAAGTTAGGCTTTCCAGCATCAAATTAATCAGTCTTTGGAGCTAGGAACATAGATACAACGTTTTAGATAGCTGCTGACAGATAAGCATCAAAAGTACAAGAACTGGATATGAAGGCTGATAGATTGTACCTCTAATGTTTCTTCTGCTGCCATATCATCTAACAGGAGTATGTCTTTTGTAATCCTAGAAAAAACTGACTCTATAACCACACACATGCTCCTCTTGTAAGTTGAAGGCAACAAGAGGGGCTCCCATATAATACGTACTTTCTCCAGAATAAAAACAACCTGATCAAGATATATTTAGCCATATAGCCAAAACTCACCAGAAAAGAGAAAGACACTAAAGGCCATAATAACAATAACAAAAAAAGATGAAAAAGAAGTGTCTCCTTAAAGTTCACAGAAGGCTACCTGATCGATACTAAATTTTGCAGATTGAAACTGGTGCATTTGATGGGTATTCTGGAACCCGTCAGCGCCATCTAGTGCCTGATAAATAACAAAACTTGCTGACATTTAAACAGAAAACTGCAAGTTTATAAAAGGAACTGCATAACTTTTTGAATCTCATATGAACTGGAACAGTTCAGCAAAATTTTACCTCTCTCAAACTATTAATAACAAGTTGAATTTGCCTATGAAGTATTTCCTCTGCCAGTTGATGAAATCTTGGAGCTATATCAACAAACACAGCATGTTCTTTGATGGAACTTGGAAAGTCTGAGCGATACTGTGACAAAAGAATAATTTTATGAGCCAACAAAAGATCTAGATGTTACGTGAATGTTACAAGTAAAACGCCCTTTTGATTATGCCTTTTTCTTCATTCATAAATAGTTCCGATTAAATGAATTCCACTATTAAAAGAAAACAAAATCAGGGTATTGGGATCTTCAAGTTGTGTAGCCCAGAAATAGTGGACTGCCGTTCTTTGGCACATATAGGACATCATATTTGTATTGGATATTGGGACATCAGATAAAGAGTAATTATAGATGCATGTGATGGTTGTGAGAGAATAAATTCTACAAAATTAATAACAGCTTATTACGATTGCTCATGCATACCTCAAACGCAAGCCCAAGTATCTCCTGAGATAGATAAAGGCAATCATTGTGCATGAGAACAGCAACCTGGTTGATGCCATCAAGCTGCCTCTCTAGCTTCATAAGTGAAGAGAGAAGATTACTAATATAAAAATTATGCATAAGTTGTGTATGCAAAATCACCATATATTAGAATATGCAGAAATAAGACATATCCTCGCAGAGATCAGGAGAAATGAAAAGAAACCATATAAGTAAACTCGATAAAGATTTGCAATAGTAGCTACAAACTGAGATAGGATGTTACATCCAATCACAAGAAAGAATTTACTTCAGTTAAATTACTAAGAATAATTTTTGTGGTCTGTAAGTTCATAAGAAAACAACCGTAAGGGGTAATACAGATTCTTTGCTTCACTTAGAAAATGCATACACAAAAAGGTTTAGTAGGTAATGCTTTATACTACTGGTTCCATGCACTAACCTTAACAGGAATCACAACTTCATAAAGAAGTAGAGCATCCCTAGCAGCACGATAGAACTCCAAAGCAACTCTTGGGGATGACAAGCAAACATCCTGAACATACCAATCACAGTTGTGGCCTTAAAATAGTACAAATGGTAATTTATGTGAAGAATCATTAAGGAAAGATATGTGCAACTTAAGCGAAAATGCTTTAATCAAGAAAAATGAAATCATGAAGTCCTTATTACTACAATACCTTGTAGGATCAGAATATCAGTTTTTATTACTTTCTAGACCTTAAAACTTTAATATTTTTTTTGGAATTTGTTTTTTTGGGTTAATTCACCATTTATCTACAGTTTCCAGAATGCTTTCTTTTCAATCTGTAACAATGTTGGAGAAACTACAGTTGATCATGCCTGGCTTAGAGGATATAAAAGTCATGACTCAAACAACTACAATAGTAAGTTTTTTGCGACAAAAGACCTTCCAGCCTCAAGTCACAAATCAGTGTTTGTATATCAAAACATGGAGAAAAGTCATTTATTTTTCATTTCTGCGACATTTAAAGGGGAAAATGAATTATTATATATTTTGATACAATTACCTTAAGTGTCTGATGCACTAGCTTCATCAGTTCAATTGCTGCTTTAGACACCACACACCTATCCGACAGAAATAGCAAGTCAACATGTTCAGGAGTTTTGGCAGCAATCCTGTTATTCTTATCATTCTTTGTATACTCCTGTGGAAAAGATATATTATTCAGATGCTAACATGTCAAACACAGCTACAAATGTATCCAAGCTAGTCCTAGAAGCTTACTTGAGGGACATTAAAATCACACTGTAGAAGTAGATTTCTAGCTTTCACCAAGATTTCTGTCTTCTTCCTGGTTGCGAAGTGAACCTCAACATTTTCAGCAAAATTGCTTAACTGGTTATCTTTGTTATCAGATGATGAAATAAACTTCATTTCCCTTAAAGCAGTCTCAAATTCAGAAGTACATTTAATGATTTTCAGAAAGTCAGCAAGCTTTGAAGCATCTTGAGGGACAACCTGAAACAAGAAACTTGCATAATTAAAGGGAAAAAAAAAAGGGATGGTCTTCATTACATAGAACCACACAAAATGACAAATGCCATGAACCAGATATGCAAGCAACAAAATACAATGATGAAGTAAATTTGAGTATTCAGTGAAATTCCTATACTTTTTGGTTAGAATGGCAGCAAAAATGTAACCCCTTAATAGTAACAAGACCTCAACAGCGGCTAATAACCTTGTTCCATGTAAGGCACTCCCCAAAAACTAGATGCAAGTTGCAACCAACATGCCAATAACCATAAGATCCGTAACAGTGATGCAAACGTAGAAAAAATTTCAAGTCCCACTATCAGTTTTTTATTCATTTTTTTCATTGCAGTATCTATAAACTTAAATAGAATTGATTGACCTAATGCTAGGATTAAGGATCCATGATTAAACACCTATTTCCAGTATCATACTAAAATTAAATAGTGAACAATAGATTTTAAATAAACTAATAGAAAAGAAAAGGAGGATGGCAAAGAGCTAAAAGGAACAACCTTAGAAAGAAATTTAGAAATAATTAACTCTGAAATCCTTGGCCATGTCAATCTTCCAAAGCACCGAATCCAAGAACCATCTTGAAGGCAAATGTATTTGTTAATAAACTTGATAACCTGAATAATCCCAGAATAGATAGCCTCACCATCCATTTTTCCAATCTGAATATCAAAAGGAAAAATGTCAATGCAACAATTACAGAACCCATACAGTACTAATTTGTGGAATACATTAAATTGAAAAACTAACTGATGCTTTCTCCTATGATATGAATATGTTGCACGAGATGACAATGCATAGTAATAAAATTTCGACACGATGTCAACCATACAATACAGTACACTGAGCTGAACCCATTTTCTACCAATGAAATTTTAGACAAGGTTGACATGTAAAATTTACCTTAGGATCATTGGATGGTACAATGTTTAGTATCGCCTCTTTCATTACTTGTGAGTCTGGCTTCAACTCTACTATAAAAGACACTGGCGCTCCAAAATTTAGAGCTGGAGAGATAACATGCTTGATCATCAAGTCGGCTACTTTAGCAAGCCCATAATCCAAAATGCCAACCACCTACAAAACCACCCTTATAAAATCAGACAACATAAATCCTTGCAAGGCCCATTGTGGTCATTCCATAAGGCCAACAATAATTTGAATTGCTGAACTTCGTTTAGTTCAACATATTACAAGGCTTCAAATGCGTCTACTTCTACTCTAACTGTAAGTCAACCAGTCGAATTTATAGTCAATATAAAGGGGAAGGAACACAGGGTATTGACTTTAACTTACATCCAAAGCTTCCAAAACTGTACGGAGCTCAATGCCATCGTTTCCATTGATGTTTAGTGCATACTTGACTCGGAATATATTAGCTTCACGTTCAAAATACACCGCATTTTCCATGAAACACACTAGCACCTCTTGAATCTACAAACCCAAACCGAATTCCTCTAAAAAACACAATCACGAGTTCAAATAAAAATGTGACTCAAACAACGACATTAGTCCACGATCTTATTAATTAATTTCTCTCATTTTCATTATTTCTCGTCAATCAAACAGAAAAGGAGTCACGTTTTACCTCCTCAAAGCACTCTGACCACTCCTTCCTCAGCAAGCTATACACCACCGGCTCTTTCTCGTCGAGCCGATCATCATCTGAAACTCCAAGAGCCTTCTTCAGCTCCCTCAGTTCCTCAGCGGCGAATCTCAGCTGTCCATTCCTCAACGCCTCTCTAGCACCCTTCAATTTTTCACTTATTTCCAGAATTGTCCTCACCAACTCCAGCAACCCCCTCTTCTCCCTCGTCTCCTTCGTCTTGGCGCTCATCTGCTTCATAATCTGCCCGATCTCCGCCTCGACCGGGCGGTCGGAAATCAAATCCAGGAGCCGGACGACGTCGTCGGAGATTTGGTGGGAGCGCGAAACGGCGTCGTTGCAGAGGGAGAAGAGGTTGGCAAACTCTTGGTGGTGGGAGAGGAGGTAGGATTGAATTTTGGATTTGATTTGGAGGGAGTGGGAGTCGAGGCGTTGGATTAGGAGGCGGAGATCCGGTGCGGACAGAGGTGCCGTGGGATCGCTGAGGTCCTGCGCCGACAGGAGCTCTCGGACGTTGATAGAGTCGAACAGGGCGTCCATTTCGACGAATCGGACGGCTGGGAGTGGAGGAATGCGGTTCAAATCGGAGTGGTGGAAGAAGAAGAAGGAATAGGTGGGATGGGAGTTGGGGAGGTGTTAGGCGGAGTGTGATAACGTGCGCTGGGAGTGTTGGTCAGTTGGTGGTGACGTAGACGTAGTGTTGAGTTTGGGGCTGTTACCTTTCGCGGGGAAATTTTGGGTTTAGCTATGGGCCTGTTGCCTATGTGGACGTCCCTCGCAGACAACTACTTACCAGGCTTGGTGGGCCGTATTTGAACTTAAAATATTTCAATGGTTAAATACTTGAATGTAGCCAAGCCCAAGAATGTATTGATGCTTGCATTGCAGAATAAAAGGTCTTGACAGTCTTCTACTTACTTCACCTATTATCTATTCTTTTTTAAGTAAATTACTGAAAATTATATTTTAGAGCCTTTTGTACAAAAAAACTCACCTAAAAAGTCGGAATGATAAATAGTTCATTTTATACCAATAAAGTCCACTTTGTACAAATAAGTGCACGTTATATTTTTTTCAATTTCTTTATCAAGAATCCTTTTATATACAATAGAGGTCCAAATCCCTACAAAGGAGACGATGCCATTTTAATAAGTTGAAGCAACGCAATAACATAGTTACCCATAAAGGTAAGTATGCTCCATGTATGATGGTATCATGTATTTGGCAATATGGTGTGTATTGAGAAGGGTAGAGGTGTAAATCACTAACAAATCGACCAATAATATAAAATTTAGGGTTAAATACGTTTTTAGTCCCTGTGTTAGTAAAACACAAGGACCAAAAATATAATTAACCCTAAAATTTAACAAAAACACCCAGGACGACTTGCTAAAACAAAATTCAAATTGCTCGTAAGCCTCATGAGATCAAAGTATAAAAACTCATTAAATCTTGACAAACTTTAGTAGGCACACTTTTGACTAAAACAAAAGTGTTTGTTTTTGGAGAATGAAATTAGAACTTTAGACCAATATACATGTTGATAGAAATAGCATGATCATTTCCTAACAAACACTTTCTTGTCAAATTTAGTTTTATTTTTATGTTTAGACGGGAAACAACTTTGTTGGACCAATGGTCCGAGCAAGCAGCCAAACATCGAGATTGGCATTTTCAAACGTGGAATAGTCAGTCATATATTATATTTGTGCACTGTTGTCTGTTTGGTTGATGAATTCAACGCTGATGAATATTGACCTCTGACCATTTGAGCTTCAACCATTTCAAAATACTAATTATAATTATAAAAAATATAAAAAAATGCTGCAAGTTAAGCTCTTCGAACTTCGAATTGAAATCCCAGTCAAAATTAAATGCAGTAAACATGTTGTTGCATGCAGATCAATTAATTAAACATTACAAAAATCTCACTAAGAAAAACATAAGCATTTACAAGAGGGACTCCATTTGATAATCTAAAATTCAGTATGCAATCCAGTAAAACAATCTAGAACTAAAACCCAAACAGGGAAAAAAATAATTGCTCATTGTTTTCTCTTTAAACAAAATGGGAAATTAATGTACAAAATGGGAAAAGAAACTCTTATCTGGGTTGAAGACAAGACTAAACCCTATTCCAAACACCCCAAATCCTGTCCCCGATGAAGCTCACCAGCCTCCTCATGGACCCCTTCTCCACTGTCCCAACCTCAACACCACCACAGCCTTCCATAGCCACCAGCTGGGGTGTACTGATCAATTCTTCCTCCTCCACCTGTCCCAATTCCCCAGACCCCCCAATTTGACCATTTGGGCCATTTGGACCAATTTGATCAATTCCCTTCTTCTTCCTCTCTTTCTTGACCTTCCAGTTCCTCATCTTCTTCTTCTTCTCAGCCAACTTTTCCTCGTAAGCCTCGATGATTTCGTGGATGACTTGGCGGTCGGGCGAAGCATCCCACCGTGCCCAGAAGCTCGTGTAGCACCTGAAGCAGTCGCACTGGAACGTCGGAGGGTGGTGGTGGGACCCACCAGGACCACCATCTACGGGTTTGCTATTTTGGGTGGGCTTAGAGGTACTGTGGCTGTTGGCTGGACTATTGTTGTTGTTGTTGTTGTTGGTGTAGGAGACGAGGTAGGCCAGGACCTCCTTGTCTTGGGCAGAGAGAGAGGCGGCCAAGACCAGAATGGTGGCGGGAAGCAAGGCCAAGGGGTCGGTTGTTGGCGGCGGCGATGGGTGCACTTGGCCTTTCTTGTAGAGCTTTTTCATGGTTGTTGTTGTTGTTTTTATGAGGAGGAGTTTGCTTAAAGAGAAAGCGAACGCGAATGCGAATGATTTTAAATAAACTTTTGAAGGGTCGGTTTGACGTTTTATATCTCATTTCTCTATGCGGACTTGTTTCGTGGAAAGTAAGAAAGTGAATGTTGTGGGCTCACGCGCCACATGGACCCTCATTGTAAGCAGTTTTTGCATAATTTTAGTGCTACTAATTTAAGATTTTTTTACATATCTATTTTAATTATGACAATCAAGTAGTTATTTGTCTTGTATTGGTTATCTTCAAAAGGTTTTCAATTCAAATTCAAATTCTCATATTCATATTAAAACAATTTTAATCATAAGGGCAATTAAATTATAAGAATAAAATTTTAAAATAATAGGTGTCTATACTTATTTTATATATATTTCTCATTGCATAACTTAACATATGATAAGGGAAACAAATAAGTAAATTTTATTCACCCTTCAATATTTCTTAATAACCACATATTAGAATGAATTGCATTACTTTGACTTCATTGTGAGCATTAATTGTTATTGTTTGACCATAATAATTTGCCTTTTTTTTTCTAAAAGAAAAAAAAGTCATCAAGCGGCTCGACGCCAAATACATGGAAAGAAAGATAATATTGGTTTTAGTTGTAGAAAGCGAACCTATTAAATATTTGTAATTTAAGTGAAAAGGCACAAGTTGGTCAAAAAAAAAAAAGTGAAAAGGCACAAGGAAACCAGGGAGGACAAGGTTTTGTTTTGGCTGTATAAATATGCGAATTAGGTTTTGTGAGAGAGCAGACCGAGAGCGAGATGAAGGTTGGGAGTTGGAAAACGACGCCGTGTCTGCGACCACAGGAGCTGCACTCTGGATGGGCCGTGGATCAGGCCATTCTCGCTGAGCGAAATCGTGTTGTCCTCATCCGATTCAGCCACGAATATGACGTGAGGTGGATTGCCCTGGATCATCTGCTAGGCCATGTTGCTGAGGAACTGAAACACTATGCTGTGATTTACCTTGTGGACATATCAAAGGTCACTGATTTCAACAACATGTATGAGCTGTATGAGCCATTCAGTCTCATGTTCTTTTTCAGAAACAGGCACATCAAGATTGACCTTGGCACTAGGATCATCAACAAGATCAACTGGGCTCTCGATCTCGAGGACAAGCAACACTTCATTGAAATTGTCCGTAGACTGTACCACGGGGCATGGAATGGTATGGACGTTATAAATTGTAATCCTAGACTCTATTCTAGACTCTAGATTTCAATGTACTGAAAATTAATCTTCTGCTTTGCATGGTTTGAGTCCCATGCAGCTTTTCTTTTCTTTTTTTTTAAATTTTATTTTATGGGTAATTTGTGGACAAACACAAGTACTTTCTTAATGCTTTTATTATCTTTTGCAATATTTTGTGAATGATTGCTTGGCAAGTTGCTACAGACCCTGCATAGCCCTTAACTGAGGGCTGGGGTGGTGGTGTGACAGTAAGGTAGGGTCTTGAGGATGATATTGGTAATTGCCTTATGTGACATAGTTATATAACATGATTTTTCGAGTTCAAGAAATTCTTGAATGGGATGGTTGTAATAAAATTCCAAAGATTCCATTGAATTAAATTTAGTCTATAAATCTAAGAAATAGTGAAAATTCTTGATCTCTCAATTCGAAAATCTAGAATTTAAATATTTGGAGTCAAGCTCTTCCAATTTTTAATTTTGATTATTCCAGAATTAAGTGAATGCGGGGTTTTGAGTCTTATATTTCTTTTCTTAGCAAAAGAAAAAAAAAGGGTTTAAGAATTTAGAACCCCTCCCACATCCGTGTAAGGAGAAATTATTAGCCATATTGGATAAACCACGTGATAATAAAAAGTTACTCCCAAGTCCTACTATGTCCTAATTAACTCTTCAAATTAATTAAACGACCCATACCATATATAGGCTATAGCAACCAAAAGCCAACCTCTTAATTTATAACCAATACCACAACATAATTTCACATAATATATGGTGGTTGGTGAGCACAAAGCTCTGAAAAAAGGCAATTTACAGGTACATAACATATGGTGGTTGATAGAATTAATTAATTTTTGTCATTTTTGTCCCAACATTATGCTCAGTAGATATTGGGTAGCTAATGACACTAATTAAGAAGAAATTAGGGAAAATCAAAGAAACTGGGCCAGTACATTTTTCACCACATATTCAGCAATTATATGATTTGCTTTCTCAGTAGGATGGAATGAATCCCAGAATATGTATTTGCTTGCGTCCGTGCATGTAAACATGGCGTTTCGATTGCATGCGTAGCCCATTTCAAACATCCCTGTAGCGCAGCAAGCCACTGATGTCACATCGAATCCTGTCCATCACAAAATTAAAATTTTTCATTTTAAAACCAAATTAATTAGCAATAAATAATGAGATACAATATTATAAGACTTGAATGATATGAAATGTTTGATTAGATTCTAATCAACTTGCATTTAAATATATAAAATTCTGAAAAAAAATCCCTAGTTCAAACCAACACAAAATTTATAAAATGAATTAAAAATCACATGATATCCACCACCCAAAGGATGTGACTAGTGCCTACTATAGCTAGCTTCTACCAAGAAATTAAATGCTAAAGTGAGACATATGGTGCTCTCTCAAGCCTCAAGTTCTTATACAGTATAAAAATGATGGTTATTTACAAGTAAATATATCAAATTACCAAACACAATGCAACAGAGAATGCAATTAAGTAGAGTCTAAAGTCTCTGATCACTTACCATACAAAGTGGGTCGTCTTATCATATGCAGAAAAATGAAGTATGGGTTTGAGAACACCAATTTGAGCCCAGGAAGCTCTTTATTGAGGCTTATGGTCAAGTTGTTCAACTTGCCATTGAACTCCAGAGCCAAATTGTTGTACCTTGCAATGCAGTCATTCCCACCCATGATGTTAGTGGTTCTCTCCAGTGGCAAGCACCCCATTGGAGGCAGTCCTCCTAAGGATATTTTCCGAGCTCCGAGGTCGTACAGTTGCTTCACAAAATTGCCTGCAATTCCAGTGAGAAAATCTTGGTACTGTTGGACAGTGTATTGGGATCGCCTGCCTGAAGGGTTCGAGAAGTAGTTTTCAAGGAAGTCATTGGTTCCTAAGCTCATCATGTACACAGCTTCTCTGATTGTTTGGGTTGCTTCGTTTTCTCCACTGTAAGCTCTCAGTTTCTTCTGGTATTCCTTGTAGTACTCCAATTGCTTCCATAGTGGTATCACAGACTGCAAAAAAAAAAATGAAAAAAAGGTGCAGCATTTTTTTAATATATGAAGGGGGAATTCGAATTTGAGACACTTCTAACATTGGTAAGAGAAATACTAATAAACCAATTAGAACTTTGGTACCATATATATTGAAAAATTACCAGACCCCAGAAACTTAAATCGTTAGAAAAATAAACTGACAATTTAATTATATGAAACTTCATAATAAATATTTGGGACGTACTAGCACATCTGAAGTTGCAGTATCATAGCCAGTGCCAGCAGAAGCAAAGGTGACACCAGTGGCAAAGTTTGAGATGTTATATGTGGGATCCAAGTAGGCAGGAATGGTTGGTTTGAGTCCAAAAGCTTGGGAGATGAAGTCTGTAGGCACTCTGCCGTTGGAGAACCTCCCGGTGGGTTTGCCACCAGCAAAATCACGGCCATAAGGTTGGAAATTGCTCCTGGCAATGGTCGGAATTTGGTTGTTGTTCCCGGCGTCAACAGAGGAGTCGCCGAACACGATGACTGCTGGGACTTTGGTGCCAACAATTTTGGGGACTAGTAGTAGGAGGAGTTGAGTTAGAAGAAGCCATGAAATGTGTATGCATGCCATGTCTGTCTGAACCAACCTTGGACAATGTGGTGAGCAGGGGGCTTAATTTCTCATGTATAAATACAAGTTTGAATTAATGAGCATTGGAGTTGAGACAAGTTGTTGGGAGTTTAAATTGGTTCTTGCACTTTACTGAGGTTGGTCTAGAAGTGAATTTCTAGACAAATGAAAAGAAAAAGAAAACAAAAATCTTTGTTTCACACTTTCACAAGAGAAAGATGTACCATTTATTGGTCCATTGCATTGCAATTGGGAAAGGTCAATTGATACTTGATTTGAGGCAGAAAGATATATTTTGCACATGTATAGAGTATATCTTGTATTTTGAAAGAGTTACGTGATAATTCGTTTTATTTTTTCATTCTTATGTTTGTATTCTCTGCATTGATATTGTGTTCATGGTTAAAACAACTTCATTATAGAGCTTATATGTCAAGTATTTAATGTTTTAAAAAAATATATAAGTAGAAAATCCATACAAATGGACTTATATTGTTATATCAATAGATGTGTGGGGGTTAATATAATGTTAATTCTTTTTTTCAAGATTATAGATTTACATATTGAATGGGACTAATTAACTTATAATATGTGGGTGAATTGAAGTTAATCTAGTTGACCGAAGACAGAAGTTTCTTTTACATATTCAGATTCAAACCTTCTTTCTTGTAATAAAAATACAAAAAAAAAAAAAACTTAAATTACGTGGGACATAAATGCATGAACCCTGTTAAAGGTTCTTCAAGTTAACCATCTATTACATTGATTTCTTCTTTCATGTTGATTGGACAGCTTCACATGCATCGATCATGATCACATATAATGGTCCATATATATTTAACAGAACTTAATTAGATATATGGACAGTTGCTTTGAAGTTGAAAGATTGAAACTCATAGCCGAGAGGACTACACACTCAGCCTCAAACCTACTACCACCGAAAATTGCAGCCAAAAGTGGAAACTGAATGAAATAGAGGGAGGGAGTTAATGTGAGAAAGGTCATGTGGTTGCAACTGCCCATGAAAGTGACCAGTTGTTTCTTTTAAATTGGCCTTATAATCAAAGCTCTCCAACAGAATTGGAGGTGCTAAGCTTTGTGATTAATACATACTACACCTCATGACGAAACTAGTTTCATTGTCCTCTAAAGCCTCAAATTTTGGTTACACTATTATTATTTTTTAGTCCTTGGCCATGCACATTTGATGTGTACAGATGGACTCACTCAAACGCCTAAAAAAAGGCTTGGCGAGCACACAAGGCAACTATAGGGAGTAAAACTATTTCAACCATCTTAATTGAATATTTTCTGTACCATTTTTTTCAAAGAAGTGAATTGGCCAATGTTGGATGGTGGTACGATGACACTTAACATGAGGACAGTACTGTTGGAGTAGCGTTGGGGATTTCAAGACCTTAATCCTCTGTTTCCAAGATCAAATAAATATTTCATGATAAATAAATTAAGGAGAATACAGAAAGATCAATTACACAAATTCGAATACTTTCACATACAAATATAAGATGATACTACTGGAAGATTACAACGAAGAACAATTCTTCCTCACCCACACACACACACAAATATCCCCCTTTAAAACCCAATGTAATAACATATCAGATCAGATAATAGTACATATAGAATGCAGCTACACTAAGAATAACCACAGATCACTTTCTGAAGAATTTTTCTTCAGAGAGAAAAACAATAATAAATCATTTAAATTTTTCTAGAAGGTCACCAATTAAATAGTTTGAGATTATCTTATTTGTCTTGTCTGTAGGATGGAAGGCATCCCAAAATACATACTTATTTGCATCTGTGCAGGTATGTGGGTTCTGCTCGTTACAGAGGTAACCCATCTCAAATCTCCCAGAAGCACAACAAGCCACTTCAGCAACATCAAATCCTGTCAATTAAGGACAAAAATGTTCCTTAATTAAAGCAATTATTGTAGAAGTAGTAATGGGAACAGAAACAACTTAATTATGCATGTTTTCTCATGCCCTCTAACAAGAAAAAAAAGGAAATGAAGCATAAAATTGAAACCCTATAACAGTAACTGGCAAAGCCAAGTACAAAAGATTTAGCTGGTAAAAGTAAACTGAAACAAAATGACCACTTGGTTCTATAAACAGAGTTACAGAACTTTGTACCAGGTCATTAATAGGGTAGCCAAATCTTAATCACGCACAGACAAGGTTATATACAAGACTAAGTTCACTTTAAACTGGTTATCTTATTTTCACATTGCTTTGTACCAATGCAGTCCACAGCTGGTGCTCTAGTGCTTCTTAGCCATTACTGCAGGATATTTATCTACCTTCAGTTTGATTTTAGAAAAATTAATAAGGTGCCATAATGACATAATGATTCTGCAGCTTGCAGAAAACAGAAGCCATGTGCTCACCTAGACTTGGTTTAATTGGTTGCATGCTTATTTTAAGCTCCTATTAAAGTTTCCCACCAAACTTGTCAACTACTTTCATGGCCACTTCATGCTCTTTAATCAGACTAATCAGACACCAACATGCCCCTAACTGGCCAGTTGGTGTACTGACTACAATGAATAGTTACTATCTGCTAAGTCTGTGGGGCCTCGAGCCCTCCAGACTACAAGTTTAATCTTCTAATAAGTTTTTTTTTGGGGCCAAATAATCTTCTAATAAGTAAATTTGCCTTGTGTCAGTCAAATTGGCACAGGTATTTATTTGCCCCGGCCCCCTGGAACCCCTATTACATTTTAACTTGTAATATTAAAAGAAAAACAAAATTGAGGATTGTATATATGAAAAAAAATCTTATAATCTTCTACATATGTATATATTCTACATATGTATATATTCATAAGAGACTCAACAGCAACAGAGCACAGGTACTACTAGTCAAAGCTGACTGTATAATTTCTACATTTAGACCATCCAAATTCCAAACGTACTATATAATTAACTTGAGTAGAGTGTGATGAAAAATCTTGATTACTGAACTACTTAGTTCATTATCTTCTATTAGGATATACACTGAGCAGAAAGAGTAAGTGACAAGGCCAATGAATGTGCACTAATTAATTGCAACTTTGCCAAGAAAGGAAATATGCTTAATTTCATGGCAGAACTATTAAATAAAGCAGTCAAAGATATTGCAGCAACATTAAAGTTCTACATATATAAACAATAACGTAAGATCTATCAACCTAATATGAATCTGAAATAGTTGATCGATATCAAGTTATAAACATACCATATGAGGAAGGTCTTCTAATGATTTGATAGAAAAACTGATACATTTTTTCTGTAAAAAGCATTCTAAGGCCTGGAATCTCTTGATTCAGCCTTGCCACCATGTTGTTCAACTTCCCATTAAACTCCACAGCCACATTGTTGTATTTCTCCACACAATCATGAGAAGCCATGAAATTTGTGGCTCTCTCTAATGGCAAACACCCCATAGGAGGAACCCCAGTTAGGGATATCTTTCTGACTCCAAGACGGTAAAGTTCCCTGATGAAATTTGCAGAAAGTCCAACAAGGAAATCCTCATACTGTTGGACATTGAATTGCATTCGCCGCTGGGGAAACATGTAGTAGTTCTCGAGGAAGTCATTTGTCCCTAAACTTATCAAATATAAAGCCTCTCTTAAAATTAAGTTTGCCTTGCCATGCCCCAGATAGGCTCTCAATTTTCTCTGGTATTCCTTGTAGTATTCCACTTCCTTCCACAAAGGTATCACATTCTGCATGGAAACAAGTAACATAAGTGTGATAGTTTTGTACATGCATGGTGTGAACATGAATTGGGATTTTAATTTGCATCCCATTGGATTCGTGTGATTTGACAACATAACATGTCATGTGTCTAACTGGCAAGAGAACATTACCTTTTTGCACGACTTATATCGTCATAAAAACAAGTACATATATGGCCAATATGAATGGTTAGACAAACCCAAATACTAAAATGGTGCATATTATGGAATGAGTCAAAGGGGCTTTCACATTGCATCATTAAAATGTGCATATATATATATGCAAAAGTATAATAAAGAGGCTATATATAGGAGACTTACAAGTACATCAGAAGTGGCATTGTCATAGCCAGTTCCAGCAGAAGCGAAGCAAACCCCAGAGGCAAAATCTTGGATCCCATACTTGGGGTCCAAGTAGGCAGGAATGGTTGGTTTGAGCCCAAAAGCCTCGGAAATGAAATCTGGAGGAACGCGGCCATTGGAGAATCTTCCTGTGGGCTGACCACCAGCAAAATCACGCCCATATGGCTTGAAATTACTCTTCAGGACTGTGGAAATATGGTTGTTGTTTCCTGCGTCCACAGATGAGTCTCCAAACACAATGATGGCTGGGACTTTAGCACCAGATTTTGCAACTTGAAGTAGGATTTGAGCCGACAAGAGCCATGTAATGTACAAGTTGTATGCCATTACTCGTCTTCTAGCTACTCGCTGTGACTTTGTGTCAGTGACTAGGAGCAACTGCAAGCTTAAAGATATGCAGTATACTATAAGATGGGTTAGCTTCTGATATAATAGGAATTGAGGTTTTAATGGGGTTTGCACGTACAGAAAAGTTTGGTGAGTCTGATTATGTAAAATTAAAATGCAGGTTAATACTTAATAATAGTGAGTCCACCTAGCTATTTTGTAGGCAGGGCTTAGGGCCTAGTATCCGTTGGCTTTTGGTATTGCGTTAGACTCTTGTCACTTTTTAGGAATCAATGTCATACAAACACAATTTTAACCCTTATATTTAATTTAACAAAACAAAATTTATTATCCTATATTTAATTGGATTTGATAATGTTAACTAATTAACTAGATTCAATATGACCGGCAAAAAAAAAAAACAAACTATAATCAATTATGTAAAGAAAAAAGAGACAAAAAATGTATTCAATCTTAAGTGTGTAGGAAAGAGTTTTTATCATCGACTAATTAAACCAACTCAAATTTACATATTTTATTATATTCATACCATAAACTAAGCCGTGAGAAAAAATTACAACTAAGCAAAGGACATGAGGTTGATATAGGAATGGCGGTAGTGCATTGCATAGGACCTAATCCCACATGTTTAAAGTTCTCAAGTCTAGGTATTAGCACATATTAATGGTTTTTAAACAATTTTCTTTGGGTTAACAATGTTGTTAATCAAATTCAGTGTATAGTTGAAGCCAAGGTGGGGGAACTCTCAACATTGATTAATTACTTTAGAATTAATTGTAATGTGTGCGGTCCTCGTGTTCGGAAGGTAGCAATAAATTCCCAACCAGCTTTGAGTTTCCATTATCGTTGAGATGGAAATATCAGGAAAAAGGGAGTAGGTGTAACATTTAAGAGAATGGGGGCAGTGGCAGGTCCTTCCCAGTAAAATCAATCATAGCCGAGTGAGAGAGAAAGCTGGCTTTTTTTTTTCATATGAGTTATTATGAATTTATGATGCTCATTTATAGAGCTTTTCTGATGTGAAAGTTAATTACAAGGACTCTTTAAATTTTTTATTTTTGTTGTCAGATACTCTTTAAATCTTAAAACAAGCTTTCTTTTGGCGTCTGACCTACATTTTATTCCAATGGGGATTGAACCGACCTTGAAGAAGTTGGGGAACTTTGCCAGCTGGTCCCTCGTGAAACTTTCTGACATTACTCTGTCATTGGGTTAATGATCCATGATATCTCTCTTGATGTATAAATAGTAGGGGTAAGTTTTTTTAACCGAATTCCCCAAAAACCAACCAACTCAATCGAACCCAGCCGATCAATTTGGTTTCTTTCAATTTTTCAGTTTTAATTTGGTTCACGGGATTGATTTCTCAAATTATCAATTTCGATCAATTGTCGGTTACCGAATCAAAACCATTCTAAACTATTTCAATCAAGTCGACCCTTAGGTTAAATAAATGATGCAACCTCTTATTTAATCTCTTAAAATTTTATTGGCCTTTTTTTTTTTTTTTTCTAAAGCATTGAGCCATTTAGAAGAACTTAAGTGCATAGCAGACAATTTCACAGCCCTTCAAGTGGGCTACAGATAATTGGTCTAAGATAATTAGTGGGCCACTCTGGTTGGGACTCTCCAGAGCCACGAACCTATTAGCCCAAAAGAAAAACAATCCCAATATGTGATTTCTGGGTCACATTTAACTTTTAAGTTAGGCTTCAACGAAGCCCAGCTAAAAGCTGTACTCAAATATGGAAGCAGGCAACGTTCTGAACCCGTTGCTTTCATCGGTTCTTCCTCCTCAACTGTAAGTTCTTTCTTCGCAAATTTTGCGTTCTCCTTTTCTCCTAACTTACATAACGAACACTTTAAGTGGGTCTTTTCTTTTTCAATGTTGGCATTAGATTCGATATTTTCTGCTTATTTCTCTAATAGAAGCCTTTCTTCGTCTTGGGTTCTGATGGCTGCTTTCATTTACATAAGGTTTTACGTGGGCTGAGTGCCTAACTACAACACTGACTTTTTAAGTTTAAAGCTTAGTAGTTTAGCTAACTTCAGTTTTATACTCATTTTTCTTGTTCTGTTTATCAAGTTTGTTAAGCATTGGTTACTGATTGCTTATTATGTTCATTGCCTAGTTTGAGTGAGATGTTTCGTTTTTAGCTTATTGAAAATGGCATTTGTAGCCCAAAAAAGGGGTTCAGTGGTTATGATTGGATTATTATAATGGTATTTTCACTCACTTTAGATGATTTTCATTCTATCTAATCGTAGTCTAAACTTTTAGCCAGCAGGAATGCAGCATATTACAAAAATATGTAAAGGGTATGCTTGGGATTGTAGCCTGGTATACGGATGAAGTAAAATACAATGCTTTCAACACTTCAAGTATATGAAATTGTCTTTTGTCTTTCCAATCATTGAAATTAATGCCTAATGGTTAATAATTCTCACATAGTTTAGGTTAACAATTAATAAATGATATATCTTTAGATTATTTCCATCATTGTTACAGAAGATGTGGTTACTCTATATAAAAAGCAAAAGGAAATAAAAAAAATCGAATTGAACTAGTTTATTGGTCATATGAATTATTTTGTATGGGCACCTAAGGTGGTCAGAACACTTTTTCTCTTGTGACCATGAACCAGAATGCTTATGAGATATTCAAGATGTGGTTCAGAAAAGTATGGAATGTGGATGATAGGAGTATTGTGGGTTTCTCAAGGCTACTGAGAAGATATATATCATTTTCAAGCAGACATGTAATGGACATGGCTGCTAAAGATGGGGAGCTGAGGGTCTTCATAGTTTCTGGAGAAGTATCGGGAGACACCATTGGCTCTCGTCTCATGGCATCTATAAAGAAGCTCTGTCCTGTTCCTGTTCGCTTTTCTGGTGTTGGAGGGTAGGCTATACTTTCCCAGCAGTCTCATTGGTTGTAATTCTTTTCAGAAACCCTATTTCATGGAGTTATGTTAGTAGCTTCTTTTGTGTCAAGTCTCCTAGTCATTGAATATTTATACTTCTACATAGCAAATTGATTCCAACAATATAAATTGAGTGAGCATTTAATTAATTATGCAGTTTTCATTTTCTTAATAAAAGAATATCTTCACCTCGATGACATTAGGCACTTTGACAAAACTGTGGTTTTTTAAATTTTGTTGTTTGAATTTGGTTAAACACCATCCTGAAATTGTTGGAGGTATTGTTTTTCTCCCCATATATGTTCAGGCTCATGATGTCCAAGCAAGGATTAAAATCTCTGTTTCCCATGGAGGATATTGCGGTGATGGGTTTATTGGAGTTATTGCCTCATCTTAATAAGCTCAGAGTGAGTGTGTGCTACATATACTTTACTTACAGAAGTCAATGACAAATACTTTTTTTTTTGGCCATTTTAATACGGGAACATGGTTGTGTCAGGTGAAGCTGCAGGAGACAATAGAGGCTGCTCTTCTGTTTCAACCTCATGTTGTTGTAACAGTGGATTCCAAGGGTTTCTCTTTCCGTCTTTTAAAGCAGTTAAGGGGTAATATGCACCACCTTCTCGGAGTTATAATCAAACTTTAGTGATACTATGGTGTTGGAAAATGGGACATGATTTTTGCAGCTAGATACAATCAGCAAAGATTCGATGTTCCAGTACACTTTCATTATGTAGCACCATCATTTTGGGCTTGGAAAGGGGGTGAAGCACGACTCAGAGGCCTAGCTGAATTTGTGGATCATGTCTTGTGTATACTTCCATATGAAGAAGAAGTTATCAGATCAAATGGATTGGCTGCAACCTTTGTGGGCCACCCCATTCTGGAGGATGTTTGGGAGTTAAAATTGGTATGATTTTGTCATATATTTTTGGAATAAAAGTATTGGATAGTTGTTATTAGTTATTACATATTGTACTTTGGATTTCTTAGATCTCTGGTGTAATGTTCTTTCTTCCAAACAGTTGCGAAGTATTAATATAACCATATATGCTGTTCAAATTGACTTGTAGATGATTTAGTACTAATACATAATGTTGTGTCTGGAAGGATACTTCACCACATCAATGGAAGATAGAAGGAAACTCTGAAGATTTCAGAAGGAAATATGCAATACCTACAGGTAAAATCTAATGAAGTTCATTTGTAATCAAATTTTTGAATTGGGTAATTGATTTATTGTAGCCTAAGAATTGGGCTGCACAGTGAACCCTTTCTTTGAAATGTTTCTGGATTTGCACCTACACTTTCTCTGTTTTTTTTTTTTTTTTTTTNTTTTTTTTTTTTTTTTTTCCGTTTATTCTCCTTTTATAGGTAATTTTTTTCGTATAAATGATTTAAATCTGAAGCCCAAAATCATTTTTAAGGCATATTATATTTGAATCATCGATCTTGTCTTATAATTTCATTCTCCCTGAACTCTTTATTGACACACACCTGTCCCTGTGTGTGTGCATGCTTTCTATCTCTATCAATATTAAAATCTCCTTTTTAATATGTTCTGAATTGATTTTGCTAAAGGAGCCACAGTCATTTCCTTGCTTCCTGGAAGCAGATTACAAGAGGTCACCAGAATGCTTTCCATCTTTGCAAACACTATGGAATTATTAAAAGTGTCCTTTCCTGAGTTAGTAACAGTCATCCATGTTGCTCCAAATCAGCATGTGGCGAACTTTGTCACTGGAATCACGAACAAGTGGCCTGTGCCTGCTATATTGATTCCAGGAGGATCCCTGCACCAGAAATATGATGCTTTCAGTGTAAGGGGGAAAAAATTCATTTAGATGAATACTCATTGGTTAGGATTATGCCTTTAGTTTTAAGTTTTAATCGCATATTTCCCAGAAAGTTGATTTATTGATTCCTGTGGATGCAAATGTGCGTGCTTGATAAATATACCGATTCTTGCTCAAACTTGTTACTCATATTGAGTTGAGGTGCTTACCTTGCAGGCAAGTAGTGTTGCATTATGTACTTCTGGAACAGTTGCTTTGGAGTTGCAGCTTGCACGGCTACCATGTGTAGTCGCCTATCGAGCTCATTTCCTAACTGAGTGGATTATTCGTTATAAAGCCAAGATACCTTACATCTCCCTCCCAAATATTCTCTTGGATTCAGCTATTATACCTGAAGCTCTCTTTAAAACATGTACTCCAACAAAGCTAGCCTCATTGACTTTGTAAGATTTTTGTTTTTAGATATGAGCATAATATTTTTTCTTCTTAGTTTTAAGTTTTCTTTTTTAGGTCAAATACTGGGAATTTATAAGTACAAAGCTTAATATTTCCATAAGTTGCACATGAACGAAGTATGTGATCCCCCACAGGAACTTGATGCATGACGATGGCCTCCAAGAAAAACAGATTGCTGCTGCTGAAAAGGTTACCAGACTCCTATGTGCTTCGGCTGGAAATTTAGATAACTTGGCAGAGCAGAATCAAAGATGGACGTTTCCCCATTACACACCAAGTATGATAGCAGCATCCACAGTACTGCACTATGTGAAGCCATAACGATTGTTTATGGGATGTCATTATTTTAGTAAAAAACTGTCGTCCAAATGTTTAATATCATGTTGCCAACGAATCTTTTGGATTGATTGAAATAGAAGGTGGAGAGTTTCGTTGCATCCTTCACTCTGATAGTCCTATCCAAATATCCTTCTTGATTTATTTTCTTTATTATTGAGGGTACATTGCATATTTAAATTGAATTAGGGAAAGGAAATAGCTTTTTCTTTTGACAGATGCTTTCATAAGTTTGTAGAAAGGATTCCACACCAAGAATGTAACGGATCGGACTGACCCAGATCTTATATTTGATTTAACTTTTAGACTCGTTTGTGATGTGTTAAGATAAGAAATAATCGGATTCATAACAAAATACGAACAGTCGACAGGCCTAAAAAATATATATATATGAATTCAACCAGGTACTAACATATTGGCTAAAAGCTCTAGCAATCTTGGTTTTTCTTTCACTCTTAATTAAGAATAATTAAGATCTATTAACCCTTTGATCCTCTCACTTCATCTTGTTTGACTTTGCACGAAATGATGCAGTAGTACATAGTCAATTATATAGATATGGTGAAGTGCTTGCGCAGTAGAGGCATGTGTGACAATGGAACATGTCAGCTTAGAGTGGCAGAGCTTGAAAATCCCATGATTCACATAAAAAAAGGCAGACATATAGCGCAGTCTACTCTTCCCCCTTCAAATGCTAACTAAGCCTCCTTAAGACCAGCTCAACTCAAACAAACACTCCTTGTATAGTAAACAAAACTCTATTTAAAATCCCAACTCCTTCAACCCCATTTACACTATCAAACCACTCCAACATTGCACAAAGAGTCCTCCATCCACCCATCACAAGAAAAAAAAAAGGCTTGACAACTAGCCCTCTCTTTCTCTCTCTCTCTCTCTCCTTTGCACATCAACAACAATGGCTGTGTCCAGAGGGTTGCTTCTGCTCTGCCTAGCCGCTCTTTTGTTCAGCATGTTCATGATCAGCGTGGCGGAGCCGGCTGCAGAGACTGAGGAACACAGTGAGCAAATCGACAACGTTCGTCCTCTTGAGAGCTGTAGCGGCGAACCAAACAAAGGGGACCAATGCAGGGAAGATGAGGGTGATGAATTTGTAGACGATGATTTTGATGACACTTACAAGATTGTGAACAAGGTTGCAGTGACTTTCTCGGCTAGAACAGGCACAGTTGAGCCAGCTGGCCCAGCAGCTGGCCTCGAAGCTGGCCTCGGAGCAGAGACATCGGAGCCCGAAATGGTTGAAGACCAAAGTCATCTCATTGTACTGGGACACTGATCCAGAGCTATAACTATATATATAGCCAATGGGGCTGGCTGGCTAGCTGCTGCTTCTACACCACAACTTGCAGGCTTTTATTTTCGCTTTTATTTGTTTCATATTCTTTGTTTTAGCATTGCCTTTAAGTTTCCAGTCCTTTTTTTTTTCTTTTTTTTCTTTTTTTAATTTTTTTATCTAGCTGTTGATCAAGTGTGAGATGGGTCTCATAAAGAAACTATGTTCTCTTGTTGGTTCTTTTAATGAATTAGAAGTACTTTTTCTTCAACTTGCTGCATGATGATCATTATGGATGGAATAACGTTATTCGTACCATATCTATGTAAGTATCGTCTTTATTAGAAATGATCATAACAAGGAAATGTTACGAATTAGACCCAAAGTTTAAGCATAACCATTAGCCATCCATTAATCTCAGTTAGCAATCCAGTCATCCATAATCTTATTTTGGCATATCCCTACTACCACTGTTTTTATCATATGAAAAGTTGGTCTAAACATGTATAGTAATCAAGGTTGACTGAAAAGCACAAACCATAGAGATGCTTAAAACCAGGAATCAAAGGACAAAAAATCAACTTATCCAATTTTAAGAAAATCACATCACCATCATTAGCCTGAATTAGCAAACCAACAAAATCTTCAAGTCTGCCAAGCCGCTAGGCTATTGAATGTTTCAAGAGGTGAGACTCTGGATGCATGCAGCCCTAAGCATCCAAAGGACTGCCACAAACAGAAGATGAGGCTAAAAGAAAGGGGTTGTGAGTCAGAATTTCGATACAGGAAGGCTCATCACCATGACCATCTTCTAATTTGATGCTCTTCCTCTAACAGATGAATATATTGTTGATCAGTTAATGATACTTAATAAATGGTGCAATTTGGTTTGTTGGTTTTGATTATATTGAAATAATATCCTTTTGTCTCTGTGCATTGTTTTTTTTTTTTGTTAATATGAGATTGTTATACAATCACCGGTCGATGCATGTAAGGGCTGGATTCACTTCAATGTTATTGATATCAGTCCTTGTATTAAATCCAAGGGTTAAATGCATTGTCCCTTACGCGAGCACTTTTGTACATAAACTGATTCATGAAACCCAAAAGGCATGTTATAACCAAGGAGATGTAATAATAAGTACGAATATGAAAATGAGTTTAAAAGGTCTTCAAGGCCTCAACAATTAATAACTTGCTGTAGTACTCAAAATCAGGGGATCTACATATTTTTAATAGCTTTGACCAATTATAAAGAGCCAGGGATTTCATTTTTTGTTTAATATCAAAGTCGCTTTCTTTGCAGTCAAAACTCCAAAGTGGTGGACTATGATCATATATCTTTCAGTTGAATATATATAGTTATACAAAATTCTTGGTACTCTAGCAAGCTTAGCACATTATTAATCAGTCAAAGAGAGAGAAGGGGACAGAGTTTTCATGGCAAATTCTAAGCTGCAAGCGTTTTGGAGCCACCCAGCAGGCCCTAAAACCAGTTTGTTTACTTCTCTGTTTATTTCTGTTTCCCTCAGTTACTCTATAGGTTTTGACATGTTTCTGTTGATCATGATTTTCCCATTGTTCCAAATTGCTCAATGATGGCTTGTTGATATGAATGTTTGAAAGACTAATAATCACACATTCACACCATCTCCTATGAGTTCAGCTAGATATTCTTTAGTCAGTATAGGAAAACTAGATGGTGTTTGATCTGAAAGCTATTGAAATTAAAGATAATGATCCAGATTATTGATTTGGTTGATGATCACTTGATGTTTTCTCAGGGATCCAATAACAATCTAAACCAGAAACTACCCTTTTCTTCAAATATAATTAATTGCATATAAATCTTCTTTCCTTTCTTTTTCAGTCCATCCAAAAGATTACTAATTACTTTCCATTGAAATTGAGCATATGCCTTAATACCCTTTTTCCAATATTTATCTTTATAATAAACTGCAAAAGATCATCATATATACCTACAAATAATAACAGTTTATACTTTGTACCACCTAAATTTTGCAGTTCATTTTTGGGCCCCAACTTTTAAATGGGGTATAACCATTGCAAATATTCTCGACTCCTCAAAACCACCTGAGCAGTTATCCTATGCTCAGCAAATAGGTTGGTTGACAGATCATGATTCATGACTCTTATTTGTTTGAGGCCTCTCTCTTACCAATTTTGCAGACAATTAAATTTACTGATATATATTTTTGTCATCCCCATTTGATGATCTGTCCAGCTATTTCAGGCAGTGGACTTGTAAATGCAAGATACAGCACAGTGATTACACCAGTAATTGATTCTAAACCTCAAAATGTTAATTAATAGAGAAAATTTGCAGTACTATTTGAGATATATTTTCTTTTCCTTACAATTTGTCCATTTTGAGATTGCAGAAGAACTGGAATCTTTTCAGTGGCTGTATGGGGATGACTGTGACTAGCATGTTTCAACTTGCACGTAAAGCTCAGTAAGTTTTCATTTTATATGTTTTGAAAAGTAATTAATTAATACAGTTGATATTAATCACCTACTCCCACATTTTCCAGGCATGATTTATCCTCCAAATACCAACATGCGGCTGCAGAAGAATAATGAAGACAATCTCAATTCAAGTTATTATGTAGTACTAGTAACTTGCCATGCTGCCATGCTGGTTTCAAGTTGGGGACATACAATCTGATTTTAGTCATATAAAATGGGTATTAATTTGTGTAAAACCTAATCTTTCTCATGGATTAAGGTTGGATTATGTTTTGATTCTATGAAGCACAGTTTACAAGCTGTGGCTTTGCAAATAATGTACTATCTAAGCTGTTCAACTTTAAGATAACAGATAAATAATATGTATATCAAGCTAATATTTCTTCACATGTGATTTTGGGCTGTGATCATATTATAATGATATAATCCATTGATGATCTAGGGCTTATAAGCAGCTGCTAGAGCTTCTTTTTTTTTGACCAAAAGCTGCTAGAGCTTCTTAATCAATCTATATGCACGAAAACAGTACTCCATTAGACATATATGGGTTACTAGCTAACTAGCTTATTATGTAAATATTACTGATCTGAGAAGTGTGACAATGAAATAAAGGATTATAAAGACAGTTAATACAAACCGTTTTAGCAGCATCAAAGACATGGGTTAGCCAAAACTCATACGTATTAAACAATATATTAAACCCTAATTAACCGATAATTATATCAATTATGCCAAATTATTATTTACATCAAGTTAACAACTCTTCGTATTGGTTACAATTTATGAACATGCTGCTAGAAAATGCTGCAAAAAAAAAAAAAAAAGGTAAGGAAAGAAAGGAAGCTCTAAATAAATAAATATCAAAGAAGAAAGTCTAGAAAAATCGTTCAGTCAACATGGTGCACTGCTTTTCTGTTCTCCCTAATTTATGGCCGTGCGACAGCACATACGTAACATAGGGCCAATGANCCTTGTGGTTTCAAAATTCTAATTTTGATCCTTGGGTTTTCGTTTATTAACAATTTTGGTCCTTCAGTGATATTTTGCAAAGAGTAAAACACAGGGACTAAAAACGTATTTAACCCATAAATAAATATCAAAAAAAAAAGTCTAGAAAAATCGTTCAGTCAACATGGTGCACTGCTTTTCTGTTCTCCCTAATTTATGGCCGTGCGACAGCACATACGTAACATAGGGCCAATGACCCACCGCTGTTCATTGTAGTGTGCCTCCCAGAGATAATACTAACGTACGCCGACTCTTATCCTACCCTCCCATGCCTATATAAGCAATTGACCGTCCAACTTGTTTTACTTTTTGACGCATTAAAAATTTAGCCGATATTAGGACAAAGTAATAGTCAGAAGTCCGATCATAATCTGAGTAAGTCATCTAAATTCTGGTTCTGCCTTTCCTCAATTGTGGATTATTCTTTCATTATCTTCTGATCATTGTTTAATTGGTTTTAAAATTCTTTGTACAATTCAATTGAGTTCATTAACAATTTTATGTGGCTATGGATTAATTTGATTATTTGAAAACTGTTCTCCCATTTCATTTTTTCTGATTTTGAGCTGATTTTCGTTGGAGTTACAGGTGAATTTTACGTGGGTTTTGGTTTTTTTCCTTTTTTCTCAGTAGGATAATGGTTGGAACTTAGGGGTGCTTTTGATTACCGTTAAAGTTGAGAATTTTATCTGGGTTTTTAACTTTTTTTTATTTTATAATTCAATATTTTAATAATGGAATTGAAGAAATTTTATTGTTCTTCGGGTTATTGGCAAGACCGATACTTTCACTTCACCTTTCTTCATACCTATAGAGAATTCAAGCACACACATGAAGAGATAGGTATAGTTGGATTGGATCATTATTGCATTTGAGTTGAAGCATGCATCTTCTATTGGTATTAGATCATTTTGGTTCCTGGTAGCTCTTGATACATTAGTATTTTCTCAAAAGTTGCAACTGCTCGAGCAAACAGCTTTTCTCACACTTTGTTTTGCAGGACAACATGCAAGATCCACAAAGCGTACACAATATTTGGGTCACGTGGAGAGGAAAGAAGTTTACTGTGGAGGTCAATTCAGGTGCTACTGTCAAGGACCTCGGGAAAGAACTTCAAAAGTTAACTAATGTCAAAGCAGATACAATGAGGCTAATTGTTCCACAGTTTCCCAATAAAAGCTCAAAATTGCTATATCCTTTCTCTGACGAGCATGGGCACTTGATTTTACAAGAAACTTCCATCGTTGAGGTATCATATTTAGAATTATTCTGTATACAGTTCATGCCGTCAAATATGTGTTTTTACACCTCCCTGATACGTAAGAAATTGTCTAGATATTTCCATTGCTTATGAAGTTTGGTTATTTTATGAAGAGTGGCTGTTACTTGCTATCACCATAGATTGGAAATTTCAGAGTTCTTGCTTCATAACTGATTGGTTTTGTTATTTTTTAGGGCAAATCCATCAGAATGATGGGAGTGTCTGAGAATGAGGTTGATGAAGTTCTACAAAATGCAAAGGCAAACTTGAGGATAGCTGGATTTGATGAAGAGGAAAAGAGATTGAGGCAACGAATGTCACATAGGCCTCACACTTCTCTGAAACTTCCACAAGGACCTTATATCTTTTGTGATTTCCGAACACTTCAACTTCCAGGAATTGAGGTGCTTTTTATTTTCTAATTACTAAATTTATACATGAAGAGAAGACATAGGAAGGGACAAATACTTTTTGTTCACTGTTTTATTAAGTTACTCGGTAGTACCAAATCCATTCATGAGCTATGTAGACACAAAGCTTTAGTGCTAGAACTGAACATATGTGGCATATACTAATTCAATCTTCCTCTGCATTGCCATCTTTAATTCATGTGTTATTCAGATGGTCTTTTAAGTCCAGATCACCTAACTAATTCTTGTTAGTCTGGAAGATAGAAAACCTAATAATTAGACATAATTCTTGGTCGTTACTTGTCTGCAGCTGAACCCTCCTGCATCAGAGGCATTAAAAATAATGCACATGCTTGCTTCAGATCCTGGAATTGTTGCTGTCATGAACAAGGTACCATTGAATGAATATTCGCAGGATTGTATAAACAGACTATCTAGTATTCTGTTCATGTGCTCTGATAAATTGAATTCCATGGTTATTCTGCTATCACTGCTGATGATTTATCTTTTCATTGTTCTTTTTAAAGCATCGTTGGCATGTGGGAATCATGACTGAGATGGCCCCTGTTGGTTACGTTGGCATAAGTCCCAAATGCATCCTTGGCTTTAATAAGGTAATCACACTCTACGCAACAAAAAATAAAAATTATGAAACTATTAGCACTATATTAAAAAATTATGAAATTATCAGCACTATATTTTCTTTACTTTCACTTCTTGTTGACTCTCATTTGCTGTCGCAGAATCATGGAGAGGAGATATCTCTGCGTCTTCGAACTGATGACCTCAAGGGTTTCAGGAAATATGAAAAAATCAAGAAAACTCTTTTGCATGAACTTGTAAGCTATATTTTTATTAAATTTTCAGTGTGTGCATATATTTTGTGTGGGCACATTTGTATTTTTATGTGTAGAATCTTTGTGTGGTTAATGCATGATTAAATGGTTACATTGTATGGTGACATCGTTTTAGGGACCTCATACTGTTCTTATATTCATTTCAGGCTCACATGGTATACTCTCAACATGATGTGAACTTTTATGCTTTGGATAAACAGGTAAAAATGTAGTGCAAATGCATTTTTCTGTGGGAGTATGCATGTTTAAGTTTCCGTTGTTGTTTTCCACTTCAGTGGCCTTCATTTGATTTAAGATCATTTCTGGGCAGTTGAACCAAGAAGCTGATGCTTTAGATTGGACGAGATCAAGAAGTCACACACTAAGTGGAGTAAGGTATCCAGAGAATTATGAAGGGAACTTCTATGTTGGAGACAATAGTAATTCTTCTCAGAAGCTTGGAGGAAATATGTCAGGTCAGCTGGTGAGTGCTCGCACATCTTCAGTGGCTGCTGCTTATCACCGTCAAGCAACTGCTTCTCATGGTAGCGTGTCTGAAGTACATGAATCATATCCAGATGATTCTCGGTTCTATCTGCATAAAGAAGCCGGCCATATGGATTTTGTAGGAAAAGGGGACCTAGCAATTGAAAGTTTATACAAAGTCCAGAGCAAACCAGATCTGGAGCCTGATCCCGATGAGCATTCTGGCAATCAAAACAAGTTTGAGTCCAGTCCTGATGATTCTCAGGGCACTGATGAGTCTTACTCAGAATCTACGGGAAGCAGGGCCATATTTGGACAAGATTTAAGTGCGTCTGAGATGTCTCAACCTGTGCCTCATTTGATAAGTAACAGGAAGTTGGCAGCGACAGAGTCTCGTGCAGAACCTGATCCTGATGAGCTGGAAGCTTCTTTGAAGCATGTTGTTGTAGTTGAACCTGAACATTTACAATCTCAGGAGATGGAGATTTGTGAAAGCAGGATTCAAGAAAGGCATAATGTGGATGAACCTGATCCTGATGACTCGAATGCAAAACAGAATGACTTGGGATATCATTCATATGGAAATATCATAATACCTAATCAGGCTGTGTCCTTAGTTACTGAAACTATCAAACTTGAAGCCCATGTGAGGAACACTTATAAAGAACCTGATCCTGATGAATCTCGATCAGATGGAGTCATTCAGGCCGAACCTGATTCTGATGATAATATGGTGCATCCACAGGAAATTTTCAGAATGCAGATTGATGAACCAGATCCAGATGATCAAGAAGTTCAAAGAATTCAAGATCCTGTTACAGTTGCTTGTAAGCGTTTGCAGAAGAACATTGAGATGCTTCAAGCTGAGGTTAATCCCACACAGGCTACCACAGTTCTCCAAACTCTCTTTAAGATAATAAGGTACCCTAATCTAATTTGACTTTATACTTATACCTTTCTCCATTCTCAACTTAGAACTCAAGAATCCCCTGAAATACATAGAAACACATTGCTAGGTTATCTGTAGTTGTAACTTTGTGCATTGAGTTATTGAGGCTTATTAATATCTTTTGGCAGGAATGTGCTCGAACACCCAGGTGAGATGAAATACAGAAGACTGCGCAAGGTACAAACATTGTTACCCTAATATATATTTCATTACATTTAGCTTTTAATATTGGAGTCTCCTCATTAAATCTTTTTCCTAATAGCTAATGAATGATACATTGCAGGCTAATCCCTTAATCCAAAGGAATGTAGCTAACTACAAAGGTCTGCAGCTTCTCTTACATTGGGATGTAATTTTTCATATGAACTTTTATCACTTATTAAGAGTTTTTACTGTTTTTTTTTTTTTTTGTCATTACAGCTGCCATGGAATTTTTGTTTCTGATTGGCTTCAAAGAGAATGTCATGGATGAAATCGGAACACCAGAAACTTATCTAGTGTTGAAGCGGGATGATCCAGGCTTATTATGGCTTGCCAAGTCCTCCCTTGAGACATGTATTACCTTCTAGTCCTGGAATATCTATTCAATTCCCTGATGACGCGATTTGTAACAAGAAAAGAACAGAAAGTCTGCTATAAATATCTCCGTTGTATTGTGCTTAATATGTTTGAATAGAACATTGTGGTGTTAATACTTCACAAAACGAATAAATGATTGTACACCTGACATGGAAACATATCAGGTAAAGAACATTGTAAATAAAATTGACTGTTTTAGATTCAGACTCTGCTCACTGCATGACAACGCCCTCATCTCTCTCATATGGATTGACTGAGCTCTTGGCATTGGACAAGGAGGTGGCTGATTCCCATGAAGGATCGGATTGTAAATTTCAATGTGTTAGCAATTTAATGCTTTTGTTGCAACAATAATTTTTAAAGCCCTAGAGACATAGTGGAATCTCTAGGAAGAAAGGTTTAACATTTGACGAAAAATATGGGGAAATCGATCACTCCAAACCCAATATCCCTTGCTAAGGATGGTGGCAAACCCATCATCTATCTTCAATGAGCAATTAAAATACAAAACACCTGAGGTTTTGGATTATGCTTGCCCTCTTTAACACAAAGGGCTTTTGAAAAGGAAGTCTTGTTAAGTTCACTGTTCTCCAGTCATGACTTAGCGATGCCTTTCGTTTTCATCACATACTTCTACCAAAGATAGAGGAAGGATTGGAACGTTGCAAATAGTGCAACCGGAAATAAATTTTGGAAAAAGCAGAATATTTTGGGCAGAGTTGCTTGTGCGTTGGACAAAAACCAAAGTTGATAACTTTGTATTAAGCCATGCGTGAATAAAAAAATTGATCCACTTACAGAACTGAAACTCGAAGGAAAAAAAAAAAGACATCCATACTTTATCGCCTTGACAAATCTTGTAAACTAAAAAGTTTGAGCAGCCACTCCCACTTTACATCCAGATAGTAATAAAACTCATCGAAGTCAAGACTTAACTTCCCTCCAACAGTTGATCCGCAAAAGGGGTTTAGTTTAAAAACTGGAAATTCAAGAACTATCCATTGGAATATCACTAGCATTTGAATTTTGTGGATTGGCATTGAAAGGGCTTCCTGAGATATTATCTTGAGTCTGGCCAGCTCCAAATGTAAACTCCTGTGGAGGAATATCTAAGGTAGGCCGGGAAAAAATGGAGGTGGCGCCGACATTGTTGAATGCAGGGATAAGAACTGGATCAGTAGCTCTTGGGAAGCCAAAGCTAAATGAAGGTGCAGCTACTGGTGGGAAGGCCAGCAGGGTTGGGTTGTTATTATCAATTGATCCAAATATCTTCTCCTCATACTCCTGCAGTTGCCGGTAATAAGCTACATCCATGAACACAAATGGAAGTCAGATATCTATAACTTTTTGAAACAAGTGGACAATACCCTCATGCATGACACAGAAACAATGTAATGAAGACCGGAACAACAACTGGATCCTACCCTGCCATTTAAGGCTGGATATGTCTTTGGGGGGTGGGAACAAACATAAGGAGAGGAGGAGGAACCTTTTTTCCTTAAATAAAAAAGTGCAAAGCAAAAAAACTTGAAGTCCTAGATTCAACCTTAATGGAAATTAACTACATAATGTGAAAATGGTTAATGTTTTCTATTAAATTAGACTTGGGTGTCTTCATCCCAGAATACAGAGATTTAATCTTCTGATCTCTGTAGTTTTCTAACAATTATAATTCGATGCACTTGTCATTCAAAGTTCAAACAATTCATGACTCAAACTTATTTTCAATTGTCCACAATTCAAAACAGGCAGCAGAAGAATGAAAGAACTGTTGTTTATTTAGGATGGCAAGAAGATTTTAACTCCTCCTAACATTTGGAAAAAGAGAGTGAAAGTAAAAGGAAAGATATCCAACCCCCAAAAAGGGCAGCAAGTTTTCAAGATTACTTCATGGGGACATAAAAATTTAAAAGAGACATATACTGGAAAGTTTGTCTAAGGACCCTAGACAAGTATAAGTGCTGAACATGCAGAAGTCCCATCTAGATGAAACATGGAAAAACAGGGTGAAAAAAGTATCTACCCATCACAATCACCCCACCGGACCAGATCAAACAATTGCATCCCACTACAGTCAACAATATCAGCATTTATCTTTCTCTATACAATCACACTAGTTTCTAAAATCCTTGGCTTGAAACATGACATTCATTACTCCAATTCCATTTATGTTCCAGTATCTAAACAGATTATTCAATTGCACGCTCCCTTTAAGATAGATGAAACAGATTCACCAAAAATGTGCATACCTTCAGTTAATTCAACAGCTGGTCTTCGTTCTTTCACCCACTGGAAACTCGGTGCAAGTCTCCATCCTCTGGATTTCATCAAATAAGCTATTACAATAGCTGGAGACCTGTCAGAAAGAGCATAAATATAAATCTCATAAAATAAACAAGAGAAATTATCTCCTACCATTAAACTATAGTAGAACCAAAAGGCTGGTGGCCAAGCAATATATTAATTGCATGTTGGCGATATGATGCGCTCTTTAGAAGGCACTCTAGAGTTGACGTGTGTGTAAGCCAGTAAAAGCGTATGGATATACCCAGAAAGTGATGGAAATATAAAAAGAGAAAAACGTGATTTTCAGTAGTTCACCTATTTTTTCCTGACATGCAGTGCACTAAAACACGAGCTTTGTCCCTTTCACATTGCTCTGCAAGATCAAGCACAGTTAATCAACACTGAGATTAAATTAAGAAATCAATATTATTGAAATATCCTTATGAGCCAAATATCATTAAAACAATTCCCAGAATCAAAACCATATAAAGAACTGGAATACTTTAATAAACATACATGAATTCATTATGCACAAAAAAGGAAGTACACACCTAAAAATTGATTTGCATCCTCAAATGACAAAGTTTTGTCATCTTCGAGGTAGTGGTAGGTGAAGGAGTTCTTGTAGAGATTTTGACAAGAAGGTACCGTCTGCATATTCGGGGAAACAATTACATAAGAATGGGAAACCTCAAATAGTTGAAGACTGACTAACTTACTATTTCAAAAAAACCAATACATATATATATATATATATATATACACAAGACAGTTTTCACACATTGTATGTTAATTCTTAAAATACGTCATAAAAAACAACCTGAGGACCGTGTTAGTTCAGGTAAAGTAGTAAATCATTAATTCATTATCCAGGTCCAAACCTATTCGTAACCCTAAACACAGCCATCATCTACCTAATATATATATATATATATATACACACAAGACAGTTTTCACACATTGTATGTTAATTCTTAAAATACGTCATAAAAAACAACCTCAGGACCGTGTTAGTTCAGGTAAAGTAGTAAATCATTAATTCATTATCCAGGTCCAAATCTATTCGTAACCCTAAACACAGCCATCATCTACCTTTCTTAGTTAAAGCACAAATCTTCCACTGCAGATGAGTTAACCATCTTGTCCTTGATTGATGCTACTATTTACTTCTCCATGTTTCACTCATCTATCTCAAAATCAACTCAACTACATTAACCTAATAGACATACTTAAATCAAAAGCATTCAATTTAAGAAAGTATGGATGCTCATAAAGCTATGTTATTGAACTCCCTATTATTTTCATAAACCATGCAACAAAATCCCTTCCTGAATTCTCATGTTCCCCTGCAGTTATGATAGTATCTCTAATCCATCATACTGTAGGCAACCTCTAATGCAACATATAGAAACGAATTCCAATTCGAAAGTCGAAAACTTTATCGAACTGATTTATTTCAAACAGAAGTGCGAAACCCGAAAACACATTCTTGCATTTACAAATTCAAAACCAAGCACAAGAAAATCAAGGTAGAAAAATCTTACGTTGAGAACGCGAGAGATTCCCTGAGTCTTAAGAAGTTCAGAGCGTGAAGCGTTATCGTAGCTACCCAAATAGAGAAACTCCGGCAAGATCTCAGAAGGAAAAGCGCTAATATGGATCGCTGTTTTCTCAGATGATGCTGGAATTCGATGGCCACATATCCCACAAACCTCTCCTTCTTCGTATTTGTGATAGTGGCCGCAAACCCCACATGGATTCTCCCTCTCCCTCTTCCTCATAGCCTAAGACGACGGCGATTAGGCACCGACCCAGATGAGAAGAGGGCTTCTAAATCACAAAAAAACCAAGACACAGATCAATAAACAGATAACTCGATGCGGATTGGGATAGAGTGTGCCAAAAATCGAAGTGGGTGTATTAAAGATTGTGTCTAGCTAAAGCCTAAAGTGGGAAAAGAAAAGAAAAGAAAAANAAAAAAAAAAAAAAAAAAAAAAAAACAAGAGACAGGGAGAGTCAGAGATAGAAAGAGTGAAGTAGAGGGCGTTACGAGGAAGCTTCTTCTTCTTTTATCAGATTGATGATGAGTTTGAGTTCTCTCGGATTGGCGTTTTGGCTTTGCTTTGGCTTTGGGGTGTCTCACTGATAAAGCTGTCGTATTAACGGTGGGAGACTAGAAAGCAAGAAATAACGGTGGGAGACTAGAAAGCAAGAAAGAAAGCCAAAGCCATGAGATCAACGCAGCGCGTTGGTTATATATATATATGTGTGTGTGTGCGTGTTTATTATTGATTTAATTAGTAACACCAGACGTGGATGGATAGAAAGAGATTGAGGTTGTTTTGGCGCTGTTGTTTTTTTTTTTTAATTTCTTGGGAAATAATTTTGCTGCTGCTGCTGTTGTTGTAACTTGTTGTTGTGTACAGGACACAAAAGCCCAGAATTCTTTTTTCGTGATCATCATCCAGAAGGGGCTTCCCAAAGCCCCACCCATTAGTACCCAATCATAGTGTTCCTCTGGACCACCAATTGTTTTGGGGCCCATTTACACCTTATCCACTTACATCATGCCACCTGGATTATATGCTTCATGACCACGCCCAAATCTTTTGGTTTTTCTTTGTTTGGATATGAACTCACAAGGTCAATGGCTATCAATTGGTCCTAGTCGAGATAGTTGTTCAAGATTGACATAAGGCATTGAGCTTTCTATCTATATTTATAAATCAATTTTGTATTGTTACTCGTGTATCTTCTAAATGTTCTGCTTTACTTTCTTTATCAATCAAGTTAAGTGGAACGTGACTTTTAATTCGAATTTTTAATTAACTGATTTCATTCTTTTTTATTGATTTGAAAAAAAATAAACTGAATCTTCTACCAATTAAGAACTTAGACATAAAGTAAGTGGCTTAAAGAAAAAAACTAAGTTGACATACTAAAATTGGCTGTCGGTGATATTCAAACTTATGATACAATTTCTTATACATCGATTTAGCAAACCAATGCCTTAAGCCACTCAGCCATACCTCCAAGTTGTTGATCGGAATTTGATGTGTTGGATTGGTTACCCAAAGCCATATGATCCGATCAATTGCATAAGGCATACTGTTTTTCTATGTATTAAGTCCTATATTTCTATTCCCCCCATTTTCTTTAATTTTTCTTAATATAACTAAACTTTATAATATTCCATCTCTGACGGTTGTAATGAGTCACATTGTGTTAGTAGTAAGTTAATGAATCATTTTCATTACATCATATTTCAATGTGTTTTATTGTGTTCCACTTTACCATCTAAGTTCAATTTATCTTTTTCTGATTTAAGGAATTCATAAAAGGAAGAGGAGAAGGAGAGCCGAACTGTAATGCGAATCTATTCTATTTATAAATGCTTTATTAACAAAGTTTCCCAATAATTAACTTCAAATATTTGTCTTTGACAGAAAAAGAAAATATAAACATATATAATGGGCTGTTATGTATAAATTATAATGGGAGGGCCCAAGTAAGTCCACTGTCCCATAAGCCTAAAGTAAAAGGACGACTTGGGCCAACCAATTAACCAGGCCCAATAATATTTCTCA